>WNGS01036810.1:0-10385 GCA_020271785.1 Procambarus virginalis | reverse complement strand
TGCATGTTTTCTCTTTCACAAAGTTGGCACATGGGTATTCAACACTCACAAAGTTGACACATTGTGTATTCAACACTTTCACAAAGTTGACACATGGTGTATTCAACACTCACAAAGTTGGCACATGGTGTATTCAACACTTTCACAAAGTTGACACATTGTGTATTCAACACTCACAAAGTTGACACGTGGGTATTCAACACTTCACAAAGTTGACACATTGTGTATTCAACACTCACAAAGTTGACACGTGGTGTATTCAACACTTTCACAAAGTTGACACATTGTGTATTCAACACTCACAAAGTTGACACGTGGTGTATTCAACACTTTCACAAAGTTGACACATTGTGTATTCAACACTCACAAAGTTTGACGTGGTGTATTCAACACTTTCACAAAGTTGACACATGGTGTATTCAACACTCACAAAGTGGCACATGGTGTATTCAACACTTTCACAAAGTTGACACATTGTGTATTCAACACTCACAAAGTTGACACGTGGTGTATTCAACACTTTCACAAAGTTGACACATTGTGTATTCAACACTCACAAAGTTGACACGTGGTGTATTCAACACTTTCACAAAGTTGACACATTGTGTATTCAACACTCACAAAGTTGACACATGTGTGTATTCAACACTTTCACAAAGTTGACACATGTGTATTCACACTCACAAAGTTGACACGTGGTGTATTCAACACTTTCACAAAGTTGACACATTGTGTATTCAACACTTTCACAAAGTTGACACATTGTGTATTACACTCACAAGTTGACACGTGGTGTATTCAACACTTTCACAAAGTTGACACATTGTGTATTCAACACTCACAAAGTTGACACGTGGTGTATTCAACACTTCACAAAGTTGACACATTGTGTATTCAACACTCACAAAGTTGGCACATGGTGTATTCAACACTTTCACAAAGTTGACACATTGTGTATTCAACACTCACAAAGTTGACACGTGGTGTATTCAACACTTTCACAAAGTTGACACGTGGTGTATTCAACACTCACAAAGTTGACACGTGGTGTATTCAACACTTTCACAAAGTTGACACGTGGTGTATTCAACACTTTCACAAAGTTGACACATTGTGTATTCAACACTCACAAAGTTGACACGTGGTGTATTCAACACTTTCACAAAGTTGACACATTGTGTATTCAACACTTTCACAAAGTTGACACATTGTGTATTCGTCATTTGGGTTTTGAGAGAGCTGCCAGATACGTCTATATCCCAGACGTATTCTGGCCACTATAACATCACATTGCCGAGTTCTTGTTCTATTAGTTCCATATTTGAATAATGTCTCACGATATTTTTCACAATGTTTAATGCTACAACTTTCTGGTCTTTGGTAACTTGTTAGGTCAGTGAGATTTTCATCAGACATTCGTTGTAAAGTATTCTCTTTGTCAGTATATAAGTCCACTGCCTTTTTCTTTTAAAAATTCAATGACATATGCTTGCAAGTTGGGTTTGAGTTGTACTTGCCCAATCATTGAGGCGCTTCATTGCTGTATGTACGAGAGAGGAGTGTTCAAATATATTACATGCACATCCGGTACATCGTCCACCTTCTTCTACTGGACCGTCGGTATAGCACTGATAAACATCGTTACCCATAGCTGCAGTGTTAACATCAGTAGGTGGCCACTGTATACTACTCTCTCACCACCACTATGGTGGCCACTGTACACTACTCACACCACCACTATGGTGGCCACTGTACACTACTCTCTCACCACCACTATGGTGGCCACTGTACACTACTACACCACCACTATGGTGGCCACTGTACACTACTCTCTCACCACCACTATGGTGGCCACTGTACACTACTCTCACCACCACTATGGTGGCCACTGTACACTACTCTCTCACCACCACTATGGTGGCCACTGTACTACTACACCACCACTATGGTGGCCACTGTACACTACTCTCACACCACCACTATGGTGGCCACTGTACACTACTCTCACCACCACTATGGTGGCCACTGTACACTACTCTCACCACCACTATGGTGGCCACTGTACACTACTCTCACCACTATGGTGGCCACTGTACACTACTCACACCACCACTATGGTGGCCACTGTACACTACTCTCTCACCACCACTATGGTGGCCACTGTACACTACTCACACCACCACTATGGTGGCCACTGTACACTACTCACACCACCACTATGGTGGCCACTGTACACTACTCTCTCACCACCACTATGGTGGCCACTGTACACTACTCTCACCACCACTATGGTGGCCACTGTACACTACTCTCACCACCACTATGGTGGCCACTGTACACTACTCTCACCACTATGGTGGCCACTGTACACTACTCTCTCACCACCACTATGGTGGCCACTGTACACTACTCTCTCACCACCACTATGGTGGCCACTGTACACTACTCTCACCACTATGGTGGCCACTGTACACTACTACCACCACTATGGTGGCCACTGTACACTACTCTCACCACTATGGTGGCCACTGTACACTACTCCACCACCACTATGGTGGCCACTGTACACTACTCTCACCACCACTATGGTGGCCACTGTACACTACTCTCACCACCACTATGGTGGCCACTGTACACTACTCTCACCACTATGGTGGCCACTGTACACTCTCTCACCACCACTATGGTGGCCACTGTACACTACTCTCTCACCACCACTATGGTGGCCACTGTACACTACTCTCACCACTATGGTGGCCACTGTACACTACTCACCACCACTATGGTGGCCACTGTACACTACTCTCACCACTATGGTGGCCACTGTACACTACTCTCACCACTATGGTGGCCACTGTACACTACTCTCACCACTATGGTGGCCACTGTACACTACTCTCACCACTATGGTGGCCACTGTACACTACTCTCACCACCACTATGGTGGCCACTGTACACTACTCTCACACCACCACTATGGTGGCCACTGTACACTACTCTCCACCACTATGGTGGCCACTGTACACTACTCTCACCACCACTATGGTGGCCACTGTACACTACTCTCACCACCACTATGGTGGCCACTGTACACTACTCTCACACCACCACTATGGTGGCCACTGTACACTACTCTCACCACCACTATGGTGGCCACTGTACACTACTCTCACACCACCACTATGGTGGCCACTGTACACTACTCTCACCACCACTATGGTGGCCACTGTACACTACTCTCACCACCACTATGGTGGCCACTGTACACTACTCTCACACCACCACTATGGTGGCCACTGTACACTACTCACACCACCACTATGGTGGCCACTGTACACTACTCTCACACCACCACTATGGTGGCCACTGTACACTACTCTCACCACCACTATGGTGGCCACTGTACACTACTCACACCACCACTATGGTGGCCACTGTACACTACTCTCACACCACCACTATGGTGGCCACTGTACACTACTCTCACCACCACTATGGTGGCCACTGTACACTACTCTCACCACCACTATGGTGGCCACTGTACACTACTCCACCACCACTATGGTGGCCACTGTACACTACTCACACCACCACTATGGTGGCCACTGTACACTACTCTCACACCACCACTATGGTGGCCACTGTACACTACTCTCACCACCACTATGGTGGCCACTGTACACTACTCTCACACCACCACTATGGTGGCCACTGTACACTACTCTCACCACCACTATGGTGGCCACTGTACACTACTCTCACCACCACTATGGTGGCCACTGTACACTACTCTCACCACCACTATGGTGGCCACTGTACACTACTCTCACCACCACTATGGTGGCCACTGTACACTACTCTCACCACCACTATGGTGGCCACTGTACACTACTCTCACACCACCACTATGGTGGCCACTGTACACTACTCCACCACCACTATGGTGGCCACTGTACACTACTCTCACACCACCACTATGGTGGCCACTGTACACTACTCTCACACCACCACTATGGTGGCCACTGTACACTACTCTCACACCACCACTATGGTGGCCACTGTACACTACTCACACACCACTATGGTGGCCACTGTACACTACTCTCACCACTATGGTGGCCACTGTACACTACTCTCACACCACCACTATGGTGGCCACTGTACACTACTCACACCACCACTATGGTGGCCACTGTACACTACTCACACCACCACTATGGTGGCCACTGTACACTACTCTCACACCACCACTATGGTGGCCACTGTACACTACTCACACCACCACTATGGTGGCCACTGTACACTACTCACACCACCACTATGGTGGCCACTGTACACTACTCTCACCACTATGGTGGCCACTGTACACTACTCTCACACCACCACTATGGTGGCCACTGTACACTACTCTCACCACCACTATGGTGGCCACTGTACACTACTCCACCACTATGGTGGCCACTGTACACTACTCTCACCACCACTATGGTGGCCACTGTACACTACTCTCACCACTATGGTGGCCACTGTACACTACTCTCACACCACCACTATGGTGGCCACTGTACACTACTCCACCACCACTATGGTGGCCACTGTACACTACTCCACCACCACTATGGTGGCCACTGTACACTACTCTCACACCACCACTATGGTGGCCACTGTACACTACTCCACCACCACTATGGTGGCCACTGTACACTACTCTCACACCACCACTATGGTGGCCACTGTACACTACTCTCACACCACCACTATGGTGGCCACTGTACACTACTCTCACCACTATGGTGGCCACTGTACACTACTCCACCACCACTATGGTGGCCACTGTACACTACTCTCACACCACCACTATGGTGGCCACTGTACACTACTCCACCACCACTATGGTGGCCACTGTACACTACTCACCACCACTATGGTGGCCACTGTACACTACTCCACCACACTATGGTGGCCACTGTACACTACTCCACCACCACTATGGTGGCCACTGTACACTACTCCACCACCACTATGGTGGCCACTGTACACTACTCACACCACCACTATGGTGGCCACTGTACACTACTCCACCACCACTATGGTGGCCACTGTACACTACTCTCACACCCCACTATGGTGGCCACTGTACACTACTCCACCACCACTATGGTGGCCACTGTACACTACTCTCACACCACCACTATGGTGGCCACTGTACACTACTCCACCACCACTATGGTGGCCACTGTACACTACTCTCACACCACCACTATGGTGGCCACTGTACACTACTCTCACACCACTATGGTGGCCACTGTACACTACTCTCACACCACCACTATGGTGGCCACTGTACACTACTCTCACCACCACTATGGTGGCCACTGTACACTACTCTCACACCACCACTATGGTGGCCACTGTACACTACTCCACCACCACTATGGTGGCCACTGTACACTACTCTCACCACCACTATGGTGACCACTGTACACTATTCTCACCACCACTATGGTGACCACTGTACACTCCGGCGACGGTGCATCTTTAAATGCTGTTGACCTCACCATTCTTGACCTCTGATCTTCAGGTCGACCAATATAATTTAGTCTCAGCTTCAACTTGAAGCTGTCTTAAAATACTTGCACTTTCCCCGCTCTTCTCTCTGTGTGACCACCAGGCCAGTGACCACAGTCACCACCAGGCCAGTGACCACACACACCACCAGGCCAGTGACCACAGTCACCACCAGGCCAGTGACCACAGTCACCACCAGGCCAGTGACCACAGTCACCACCAGGCCAGTGACCACAGTCACCACCAGACCAGTGACCACAGTCACCACCAGGCCAGTGACCACAGTCACCACCAGGCCAGTGACCACAGTCACCACCAGGCCAGTGACCACACACACCACCAGGCCAGTGACCACAGTCACCACCAGGCCAGTGACCACAGTCACCACCAGGCCAGTGACCACTCACACCACCAGGCCAGTGACCACACACACCACCAGGCCAGTGACCACAGTCACCACCAGGCCAGTGACCACAGTCACCACCAGACCAGTGACCACACACACCACCAGGCCAGTGACCACAGTCACCACCAGGCCAGTGACCACAGTCACCACCAGGCCAGTGACCACACACACCACCAGGCCAGTGACCACAGTCACCACCAGGCCAGTGACCACACACACCACCAGGCCAGTGACACACACACACCACCAGGCCAGTGACCACACACACACCACCAGGCCAGTGACCACAGTCACCACCAGGCCAGTGACCACACACACCACCAGGCCAGTGACCACAGTCACCACCAGGCCAGTGACCACACACACCACCAGGCCAGTGACCACAGTCACCACCAGGCCAGTGACCACACACACCACCAGGCCAGTGACCACACACCACCAGGCCAGTGACCACACACACCACCAGGCCAGTGACCACACACACCACCAGGCCAGTGACCACACACACCACCAGGCCAGTGACCACACACACCACCAGGCCAGTGACCACACACACCACCAGGCCAGTGACCACACACACCACCAGGCCAGTGACCACACACACCACCAGGCCAGTGACCACACACACCACCAGGCCAGTGACCACACACACCACCAGGCCAGTGACCACACACACCACCAGGCCAGTGACCACAGTCACCACCAGGCCAGTGACCACAGTCACCACCAGGCCAGTGACCACACACACCACCAGGCCAGTGACCACAGTCACCACCAGGCCAGTGACCACACACACCACCAGGCCAGTGACCACAGTCACCACCAGGCCAGTGACCACACACCACCAGGCCAGTGACCACACACACCACCAGGCCAGTGACCACAGTCACCACCAGGCCAGTGACCACACACACCACCAGGCCAGTGACCACACACACCACCAGGCCAGTGACCACAGTCACCACCAGGCCAGTGACCACACACACCACCAGGCCAGTGACCACAGTCACCACCAGGCCAGTGACCACAGTCACCACCAGGCCAGTGACCACAGTCACCACCAGGCCAGTGACCACAGTCACCACCAGGCCAGTGACCACAGTCACCACCAGGCCAGTGACCACAGTCACCACCAGGCCAGTGACCACACACACCACCAGGCCAGTGACCACACTCACCACCAGGCCAGTGACCACAGTCACCACCAGGCCAGTGACCACACACACCACCAGGCCAGTGACCACAGTCACCACCAGGCCAGTGACCACAGTCACCACCAGGCCAGTGACCACAGTCACCACCAGGCCAGTGACCACACACACCACCAGGCCAGTGACCACAGTCACCACCAGGCCAGTGACCACAGTCACCACCAGGCCAGTGACCACACACCACCAGGCCAGTGACCACACACACCACCAGGCCAGTGACCACAGTCACCACCAGGCCAGTGACCACACACACCACCAGGCCAGTGACCACAGTCACCACCAGGCCAGTGACCACAGTCACCACCAGGCCAGTGACCACAGTCACCACCAGGCCAGTGACCACAGTCACCACCAGGCCAGTGACCACAGTCACCACCAGGCCAGTGACCCACACACCACCAGGCCAGTGACCACAGTCACCACCAGGCCAGTGACCACACACACCACCAGGCCAGTGACCACAGTCACCACCAGGCCAGTGACCACACACACCACCAGGCCAGTGACCACAGTCACCACCAGGCCAGTGACCACACACACCACCAGGCCAGTGACCACACACACCACCAGGCCAGTGACCACAGTCACCACCAGGCCAGTGACCACACACACCACCAGGCCAGTGACCACACACACCACCAGGCCAGTGACCACACACACCACCAGGCCAGTGACCACAGTCACCACCAGGCCAGTGACCACACACACCACCAGGCCAGTGACCACAGTCACCACCAGGCCAGTGACCACAGTCACCACCAGGCCAGTGACCACAGTCACCACCAGGCCAGTGACCACAGTCACCACCAGGCCAGTGACCACAGTCACCACCAGGCCAGTGACCACACACACCACCAGGCCAGTGACCACACACACCACCAGGCCAGTGACCACAGTCACCACCAGGCCAGTGACCACAGTCACCACCAGGCCAGTGACCCACACACCACCAGGCCAGTGACCACAGTCACCACCAGGCCAGTGACCACAGTCACCACCAGGCCAGTGACCACAGTCACCACCAGGCCAGTGACCACACACACCACCAGGCCAGTGACCACAGTCACCACCAGGCCAGTGACCACACACACCACCAGGCCAGTGACCACACACACACCACCAGGCCAGTGACCACACACACACCACCAGGCCAGTGACACACACACACCACCAGGCCAGTGACCACAGTCACCACCAGGCCAGTGACCACAGTCACCACCAGGCCAGTGACCACAGTCACCACCAGGCCAGTGACCACACACACCACCAGGCCAGTGACCACAGTCACCACCAGGCCAGTGACCACACACACCACCAGGCCAGTGACCACAGTCACCACCAGGCCAGTGACCACACACACCACCAGGCCAGTGACCACAGTCACCACCAGGCCAGTGACCACACACACCACCAGGCCAGTGACCACAGTCACCACCAGGCCAGTGACCACACACACACCAGGCCAGTGACCACACACACCACCAGGCCAGTGACCACAGTCACCACCAGGCCAGTGACCACACACACACCACCAGGCCAGTGACCACACACACCACCAGGCCAGTGACCACAGTCACCACCAGGCCAGTGACCACAGTCACCACCAGGCCAGTGACCACACACACCACCAGGCCAGTGACCACAGTCACCACCAGGCCAGTGACCACAGTCACCACCAGGCCAGTGACCACAGTCACCACCAGGCCAGTGACCACAGTCACCACCAGGCCAGTGACCACACACCACCAGGCCAGTGACCACACACACCACCAGGCCAGTGACCACACACACCACCAGGCCAGTGACCACAGTCACCACCAGGCCAGTGACCACACACACCACCAGGCCAGTGACCACAGTCACACCAGGCCAGTGACCACAGTCACCACCAGGCCAGTGACCACAGTCACCACCAGGCCAGTGACCACACACACCACCAGGCCAGTGACCACACACACACAGGCCAGTGACCACACACACCACCAGGCCAGTGACCACAACACCACCAGGCCAGTGACCACACACACCACCAGGCCAGTGACCACACACACCACCAGGCCAGTGACCACACACACCACCAGGCCAGTGACCACACACACCACCAGGCCAGTGACCACACACACCACCAGGCCAGTGACCACAACACCACCAGGCCAGTGACCACACACACCACCAGGCCAGTGACCACACACACCACCAGGCCAGTGACCACACACACCACCAGGCCAGTGACCACAGTCACCACCAGGCCAGTGACCACAGTCACCACCAGGCCAGTGACCACACACACCACCAGGCCAGTGACCACAGTCACCACCAGGCCAGTGACCACACACACCACCAGGCCAGTGACCACAGTCACCACCAGGCAGTGACCACACCACACCACCAGGCCAGTGACCACACACCACCAGGCCAGTGACCACAGTCACCACCAGGCCAGTGACCACACACACCACCAGGCCAGTGACCACACACACCACCAGGCCAGTGACCACAGTCACCACCAGGCCAGTGACCACACACCACCAGGCCAGTGACCACAGTCACCACCAGGCCAGTGACCACAGTCACCACCAGGCCAGTGACCACAGTCACCACCAGGCCAGTGACCACAGTCACCACCAGGCCAGTGACCACAGTCACCACCAGGCCAGTGACCACAGTCACCACCAGGCCAGTGACCACACCACACACCAGGCCAGTGACCACAGTCACCACCAGGCCAGTGACCACAGTCACACCAGGCCAGTGACCCACACACACACCAGGCCAGTGACCACACAGTCACCACCAGGCCAGTGACCACAGTCACCACCAGGCAGTGACCACAGTCACCACCAGGCCAGTGACCACACACCACCAGGCCAGTGACCACAGTCACCACCAGGCCAGTGACCACAGTCACCACCAGGCCAGTGGACCACACACACCACCAGGCCAGTGACCACACACACCACCAGGCCAGTGACCACAGTCACCACCAGGCCAGTGACCACACACACCACCAGGCCAGTGACCACAGTCACCACCAGGCCAGTGACCACAGTCACCACCAGGCCAGTGACCACAGTCACCACCAGGCCAGTGACCACAGTCACCACCAGGCCAGTGACCACAGTCACCACCAGGCCAGTGACCACACACCACCAGGCCAGTGACCACAGTCACCACCAGGCCAGTGACCACACACACCACCA
>WNGS01036797.1:0-10940 GCA_020271785.1 Procambarus virginalis | reverse complement strand
GCACCAACCCTGACTTCTCCAGCAGAGGCAAAGGAAAAATTGTACGATGACCTCAACAGAATCATAGCGAGAATCCCTGCAAAGGAGCCACTGTTCAACTTCGGCGATTTCAATGCCAGAGTGGGTGCTGATCACAACTTTTGGCCCACTTGTCTGGGTCAATTCGGCATAGGGAGGATCTTCTTGAGGTTATCTTGAGATGATTTCGGGGCTTTTTAGTGTCCCCGCGGCCCGGTCCTCGACCAGGCCTCCACCCCCAGGAAGCGTACCCGTGACAGCTGACTAACACCCAGGTACCTATTTACTGCTAGGTAACAGGGGCATAGGGTGAAAGAAACTCAGCCCATTGTTTCTCACCGGCGCCTGGGATCGAACCCAGGACCACAGGATCACAAGTCCAGCGTGCTGTCCGCTCGGCCGTCCGGCTCGACCGTTCTCAGGATGAATGAGAACGGGCAACATCTGCTAGAACTCTGCTGCATTCATGGTCTCTGTGTCACCAACACGTTCTTCGGCACAAAGCCTCAACACCGAGTCTCTTGGAGACATCCCAGATCCAAGCACTGGCACCAGCTTGACCTGATTTTTACCAAGCGTGCAAGTCTACCCAGCATCAAGATTACACGTAGCTATCAGAGTGTTGTCTGTGACACCGACCACTCCTTGGTATGTTGCAGGGTCAAGATGCAACATCACTCAAAAAAGAGGGCAGACCTCGCATTGACACCACCAAGACTGCAACCAGGACAAGGTGGAAGATTTGCACGAGTGCTTGAGGAAGCTCTCCTGGCCCAGCTGGGGTCACCGCCTGTAAAGATGGGAGTACTTCAGAGACGCTGTGTTCAATGCAGCCGTTTCCACCTTTGGCAAGAAGACCAGCAGGTCGGCAGACTGGTTCGAGATTCACTCGGAAGAGATGACACCATGTGATCCAAGAAAAGAGAAACGCCTTGGCAGCCTACAGAGACTGCCCAAATCAGCGTAACTTACAGATCCTTCGGGCCGCCCACTGCAAAGTGCAGCAGAGCGCCAGGGATGTGCCAACAACTATTGGCTCCAGCTCTGCTCCCAGATACAGACTGCAGTGGATTCAGGCAATGTAAGGGGAATGTTTGACCGCATCAAGCAGGCCCTCGGCCCAATCCAGAAAAAAAACGCCCCTTTGAAATCTTCCACAGGCGAGGTGATTCAGGACCAGACACTGCAGATGAAGCGCTGGGTCGAACACTACTCTGAGCTATACGCCAGGGAGAATGTGGTCACCGAAGACGCCCTGAGCGCCATTGAGTGCCTGCCTGTGTTAATGGAGTTCGACTGCGAACGACCCTCGAAGAACTTAGCGAGGCCTAAGACTCCCTTGCTTCTGGCAAAGCTCCTGAAAAGACGGCATTCCTGCTGAGACCTTGAAGTGCTGCAGAGGTAGCCTATTCATGGAGCTGCATGAAATTCTCTGCCTCTGCTGGGAAGAAGGAGAGGTCCCACAGGACATGAGGGACGCGAACATCGTCACGCTGTATAAAAATAAAGGTGACAGGGGCGACTGCAACAATTACCGTGGAATCTCCCTCCTCAGTATTGTCGGAAAGCTGTTTGCTCGAGTCACATTGAAGAAGCTCCAAGTACTTGCAGAGAGAGTCTATTCAGAATCACAATGCAGATTCAGAGCTAACAGGTCTACCATCGACATGGTCTTTTCCCTCAGCTGCAGGAGAAATGCAGGGAACAGAAGCAGCCCTCTTCGTAGCCTTCATAGATCTGACGAAGGCCTTCGATCTCGTCAGCAGGGATGGCCTCTTCAAGTTCCTCCCAAGATCAGATGCCCACTCAGGCTCCTCAACATCATCAGATCCTTCCACGAGAGCATGAAAGGCACTGTGGTCTTTGATGACCTAACATCAGACGCCTTTGACATCCGAAGTGGAGTAAAGCAGGGCTGCGTCATGGCTCCAACCGAATCCGGGATTTTCTTCGCAGTTAAGCTGCAGCACGCCTTTGGATATGCCATGGAAGGCATCTACCTCCGGACCAGGTCGGATGGAAAGCTCTTTAAACTCGCCAGGCTGAGAGCCAAGATGAAAGTTCGACTGAGGTGTCTGTGTGACTTCCTTTTTGCGACGTCGCAGCAGTCACTGCCCACTCAGCCGAAGACCTCCAACAGCTCATGACCCGCTTCAGCGAGGCCTGTCAGGCTTTCGGGCTCACCATCACCCTGAAGAAACACAAGTCATGGGACATGGAGTGGACTCCCCCCCTGACATCGGCATCTCCGATTCCAAACTGGAAGTCGTTCACGACTTCGTGTACCTGGGCTCCACAATCTCTGAATCCCTCTCTCTTGATACGGAGTTAAACAAACGCATCGGTAAGGCATCTACTATCCTGTCCAGACTGACAAAGAGAATGTGGGCCGACATAGTCTGACTGAGTATACAAAGATTCAGGTTTACAGAGCCTGTGTCCTGAGCACTCTTCTTTATGGCAGTGAGTCTTGGACACTCCACACCCGTCAGGAAAGACAACTGAATGCCTACCACATGTGCTGCCTTCGACACATCTTGGACATGACCTGGCAGGACAAGGTGACAAACATCAACGTCCTGGGGAGAGGTAAATCACCAGCATGTACACAATGCTGAAACAGAGACGAATGCGCTGGCTCGGGCACGTTGTGCGAATGGGTGACGGCAGGATCCCCAAGGATCTCCTGTACGGAGAGCTGATGCAGGGAAAGCATCCAACAGCCATGCCCCAGCTACGGTACAAAGACGTATGCAAGAGGGACCTGAAAGCCATGGACGTCGATCTTGCTATGTGGGAAACACTGGCCGTTCAGCCGGGGGCAGTCTGTTCAAAGAGGTCTCTCCAAGTTCGAGGAGTCACTTGCCGAGAAATCGGAGGCAAAGAGACAGAGAAGGAAATCCAGTAGCCAGGAAGACAGACCAAAATCGGACTTCGTTTGTGCTCGGTGTGGGATGGACTGCCATTCTCGGATTGGCCTCATCAGTCACACCAGATGCAGTACCAGGATTGACAAGCAGGGCGCAACTCCATAGTCTCCCGAGACTGAAGGATGCCTACTACTACTACTATATTACAGTTGAGGTTGATAAGAGAAATGTAAATGTCTACCATTTACATTAGGCTTGGATTGTCATTTGTGAGGCCATTCAGTTAAATGTAGTGGGTGTCATAAGGAGCCCATTCACGAATATTAGTCACTGAAGGCGACGGATAGTGAGATCCTTAGTACTGCAGGATCTCTCTCATATTGTCGCTAAAGCCACAACTCTAATGCAAGAAAATCAGAGCCGGAACACATAACTGTAATTTAAATCACTAATGTTAGGTGAGGACTCCTTTCATGACACTGTAACATAATAGAACTTAGCAATGCGAGATTATAGGTTGACACTGAACAAATATATAAATGTTAATGGTTTAAATTTTACTCCTTCCCGGACAGAAGCAGGAGAGTAGCCGGGGTGGGAGCGAGGAGAGCAGCAGCAGTAGCACAAGCAGCAGCATCATCAGCAGCGACAGCAGCAGCAGAAACAGTAGCAGCAGAGGGACGCAGCAGAAGAAGGAAGGAGGTGGAGGGGCAGTTCACACGCTGGGCCAGTTGGTCCGGAACACCACCACCACCTCCCCGTTCTTCGTGTAAGTCCAGACATGTAGTGATTGTTCTTGTCCTCCCTGTTCTTGTCATGTCTCAATGACCGCCTCTCTCTTGGCCACTTTCAGTCTTTTTGTATCTTTTAATGTCTTTTTTTTCATAATGCAATGTCTGTCTTCCTGTCTGTCTATCTATCCAACCCGTCCTCTTAAAATTACGTTGCTTGTCGCACGTTTGCCCATATGGCCAAAAAAAGAAAGTAATTTGAAATGAATTCGGCTCACGAAAGTGACGTACTGTACCGTTTTCTGTTTTGGAAACAGAAACACTGTTCTGTCTCTCCGACTTAGTCGGTTAGGTTAGCAGAGGAAACTTTCAATTAACTGTTTTCATGACTTTTGAAACCTTAGCAGAACTTCCTGACCTCCGAACCTACCACAGGACCCTTAACTTGCTGTTTTGGAAGAAAAAATACAAAATTTATTTTCAGTTATTTATCTTTTTCAAATTACATCCATTTTCGGCCATACGGGCAAACATCCAAATTTAGATGTAATTTGTAAGAGAACATGTTGCGACATCTGTCGCAACATGTTCAGCCTGTCTGTCTGTGTTGCTGTTAGCACTGAGCGGAGGGCTGGCCTGATCCCTTGTCTTCAAGCCAGGTTGTGGGAGATCATTCTTCATCTCGAGCTGTCGTGACAGCAAGTGTAGTCTAGACAGCCTGCGGGTCTGAAGAACCCACATATTCCAGGGGTTTAGAATGATCAATACTTACACGTAGATCAGTTACGACACGATGAAGGCAAGAACTTGAAATGAATTGGAAAGCTTAAAAAAAATCAAGGTTTAAAACTGCTATAAGGTCACCAAAGTCACTCTGATCAAGACACTGGGTGAGGTGTCAACAATTATATTGTTCTAACAGTTGGGAAGCATTGGAAGGGAGTCTGGATGGTCTATCTGGAAGTAAATTACACAAACGTTCTGCCATAATGACGTTTTTACATTGTTTATGCCATGATTTGGGATCCTGGATGTTGATATAGTTTGAAGAACGTAATTTTAACGTATACAGAGATGATCACATCTCTCTCTCTCTCTCTCTCTCAAGTATTTTCTGACTAAAAGAAAGCTGATTGCTTTCTCCCTGAGATCGCTGAAGGATTTTCTGAACAAGTCTCATCAAGCGAAAAAATCTAATCCCAACAACAAGCATGTTCCATTAGTCTTCTCTGATCTTCATAACTACCAAACAACCACCTTTTTCTCTCGCGTCGTAAACCAGTGCATAATGAACTTTCTCATCAAGTAAAAAGAAATCTCTTTGTCCTACAATTTTTTTTTCAATTGGCATTGTTATGTTGATCTTCAGATCAGTAGTGACTATTTCCTTCTTATTTTACGGATTATCCTGCTGCATAGATTCCACAAAGGTTTCTGGACGTGATGTTGGAGAATCCACTAATATTGAAGTTTCTAATTTCCATTTTGGTGGTGTTATGTTCGTGTTGTGGCCTAGAGTGATACTAAATCATAAGAGGTATCATTATCTCTGATAAAGAGGAGCCGAGTTACTGTTAATTTGTATGTGGTCTCTATGTGGGTCTTACCATGTAGCACATTGTCTGTCTGGTGCCACATTGGTCTGTCTGGTGCCACATTGGTCTATCTGGTGTCACATTGGTCTGTCTGGTGTCACATTGGTCTGTCTGGTGTCACATTGGTCTGTCTGGTGTCACACCGCTCTGTCTAGTTCCACACTGGTCAGTCTGGAGCCACACTGGTAAGTCTGGTGCCACACTGGTCTGTCTGGTGCCACACTGGTCAGTCTGGTGCCACACTGGTCAGTCTGGTGCCACACTGGTCAGTCTGGTGCCACACTGGTCAGCCTGGTGCCACACTGGTCAGTCTGGTGCCACGCTGGTCAGTCTGGTACCACAGTGGTCAGTCTGGTGCCACACTGGTCAGTCTGGTGCCACAGTGGTCAGTCTGGTGCCACACTGGTCAGTCTGGTGCCACACTGGTCAGTCTGGTGCCACACTGGTCAGTCTGGTGCCACACTGGTCAGTCTGGTGCCACACTGGCCAGTCTGGTGCCACCCTGGTCAGTCTGGTGCCACGCTGGTCAGTCTGGTGCCACAGTGGTCAGTCTGGTGCCACACTGGTCAGTCTGGTGCCACACTGGTCAGTCTGGTGCCACACTGGTCAGTCTGGTGCCACACTGGTCAGTCTAGTGCCACACTGGTCAGTCTGGTGCCACGCTGGTCAGTCTGGTGCCACACAGGTCAGTCTGGTGCCACGCTGGTCAGTCTGGTGCCACACTGGTCAGTCTGGTGCCACAGTGGTCAGTCTGGTGCCACACTGGTCAGTCTGGTGCCACACTGGTCAGTCTGGTGCCACACTGGTCAGTCTGGTGCCACACTGGTCAGTCTGGTGCCATACCGGTCAGTCTGGTGCCACACTGGTCAGCCTGGTGCCACACTGGTCAGTCTGGTGCCACACTGGTCAGCCTGGTGCCACACTGGTCTGCCTGGTGCCACACTGGTCAGTCTGGTGCCACACTGGTCTGCCTGGTGCCACACTGGTCTGTCTGGTGCCACACTGGTCAGTCTGGTGCCACACTGGTCTGTCTGGTGCCACACTGGTCAGTCTGGTGCCACACTGGTAAGTCTGGTGCCATACTGGTCAGCCTGGTGCCACACTGGTCTGTCTGGTGCCACACTGGCCTGTCTGGTGCCACACTGGTCAGCCTGGTGTCACATTGGTCTGCTGGTGCCACACTGGTCAGTCTGGTGCCACACTGGTCTGTCTGGTGTCACACTGCTCAGTATGGTGCCACACTGGTCAGTCTGGTGCCACACTGGTCTGTCTGGTGCCACACTGGTCTGTCTCAGTGCAGAGTGTCAGACGCCTCTGCACTTAAAGCATTGAACACATTGCCTTACCACAAACTATCATGTTCAAAATCATCAGTGCCCTCTAGCACTTCCTTAACACCTTCTAACACACCCAACTCATCATCACTATCTAACACACAACACTCATCACCTCCTTTTAACACGGTGCAAACGTGCAAACTTCCACGTGCAAACAATCTTCATGTCAATAAACCTTTTCTCGTGTAGTGCAAATTAATTTTGACTGCTGCTCCGACTGGCCTCAATTTTTATTGTATATAAACCTTTGTTGGCGTTTATTTAAGGGTCATTTTGCCTCTAATATTGGTAGATTGTGTAAATACGGTCAGTGATTTGAGAAGGTCGACTGGTTATTGGCATGGACGAATTTGTGCATTTTGGTCAACATCGGCTAGACCACTAAGGGAGGCTGACGGTTTATTGATAGTTGCCTTCATATCGTCCAGAGTGGTTGGTGGTGTTGTAGGACGATGGTGGTTTGTGGTTGGTTATTGTGGTGTTGGGTTGAATGTTAGTTTAAGAGTGGTCGTTGTGGTGGTTGCTGGGATGGTAATGGTTTGAAGGTTGTTGTTGTGGTGGTGGAAGTACGAATTGTAGTGGTTTGATTACTGTTGTTGTTGAGGAAGTTGGTATGGTAGATGGTTGTTGTATTCCTTGCAGCGATATTGGTCATTACTGAAATGTTTTAACATAATAACATACGAATACCATTTTTGTCGATCTTTTTGTCATACAAGTGCGTAATATTGGAACTTGTTGTATGAAACTAATAATGAACGAGTCTGTAGCAGATCATTTGGTCAATGTGAGTCGTGGACCAGGAGGGCAAACCCCATTCATATATGACCTTCTGGTCATATATGAATGGGGTTCATTATATATATATATATATATATATATATATATATATATATATATATATATATATATATATATATATATATATATATAGTATATTAGTATGTTGACCAGACCACACACTAGAAGTTGAAGGGACGACGACGTTTCGGTCCGTCCTGGACCATTCTCAAGTCGCTTGTGAACAAGCGACTTGAGAATGGTCCAGGACGGACCGAAACGTCGTCGTCCCTTCAACTTCTAGTGTGTGGTCTGGTCAACATACTTCAGCCACGTTATTGTGACTCATCGCCTGTATATTAGTATATTTTGGTAGCAGTCTTTCCTGTAGACATATATTATTAAATATGACCGAAAAAGTAAGATTAATAATTCTAACACAAATTTTCTCAATATTTCTTATGTTTCTGTTCACTGTTGATGGTAAATGAAAAATCAGTTCTCCAAAATTCATTTTTATTTCTAGTCTGACGCGACACTTGAACGCGTTTCGTAATAACTTATTACATTTTCAAAGACTTTAGTTTACACACACACAACTATAACCTGCAAACACTAAACAGAGTTCTACTATGCTATGATTTAAACAGTTTTCCTTTTATACCCGCATTTTGGGTGAGGTAATATGTTACAACAGTTTTGGGTGAGGTGGACAAAACTTTCAACACTAGACAGAAGACGAAACAATAGGTATAAATTGGGTAAATTAAAAGGAAGAATGGAAGTAACTGCAGAGGGCCTATTGGCCCATATTTCTTGATGCTTCTATATTGGTGTGGAGTCTTGAAGTGGGTAGAATATAGTTGTGCATTAATTGGCTGTTGATTGCTGGTGTTGACCTCTTAATGTGTAGTACCTGGTATCTACAGGACGCCTTAATCCGCTTGACCATCACGACCGGACAAAAGGAAGTGATAGCCGAAGATATTTGAACCACTTCCCCGCTGGCACTCGGATGGTAATCTTGGGCATAGCATTTTATCAAATCACCTCATTCTTTGGGGCAACACGTGAGAAACACAAATGTGAATAAGCCTGAATGGTAGATACCAGTTGCGTTGCTCATGGCAGTATGGATTCGAGTCACTTCTGGGGTGTGAGTTTTCAGTTGCATATAGTCCTGGGGACCATTCAGGCTTGTTCCCATTTGTGTTCCTCACGTGTTGCCCCAAAGAATGAGGTGATTTAATAAAATGCAATGCCCAAGGTTACCATCCAAGTGCCGGTGGAGAAGTGGTTCAAATAGCTTCGGCTATCACTTATTTTTGTCTGGTCCTGATGGTCAAGCGGAGTAAGGCGTCCTGTAGATACCAGTTGCGTTGCTCCTGGCAGTATGGGTACGTGTCATTTCTGGGGTGCGAGTTTTCAGTTGCATATAGTCCTGGGGACCATTCAGGCTTGTTCGCAAATATATATATATATATATATATATATATATATATATATATATATATATATATATATATATATATATATATATATGAGCTATATATATATATGAGCTATATATATATATATATATATATATATATATATATATATATATATATATATATGAGCTATATATATATATATATATATATATATATATATATATATATATATATATATATATATATATATATATATATATATATATGTAGCTCACCATCCGGGTTGCCATCGCCCTCCCCCTGCTCTCCGGGTTCCATGAAGAGGTGATCGACTCCCAGGCTGTCAGACATCTCTTCTTCAGCCCCATCAGATCGACTCACTCCGTTTTTGTTGCACTGCCTTGGGATCACAGCGCATACAGGGAACGCCACCTCGGCAATTCCCTTCCCGTTCCCACAGGCCTCAAATACTCCGCCTTTCTCTCTGTAGTGCTCCAAGCACTCCTCGCCCTTCACGAGGTTAGGGAGGACACATCCTCCACATGCGTCATTCCCAAGGATGACTTGCGCCTCCATCTTGGGCATTGATGCGTAGACCCCTACCACTAGGGTCTGGCTGCCATAATCATAATCCAATGTTACCTTGTGCAGGGGCATCTTCACTGGGCCTCCCGCAGTGGTCACAACAGCCACCCCCACACAGGTATTCTCATAACCCTCGGGGAACAGGGTTCTACTCACCAGGGTAAAATCAGCCCCGGTGTCCCTTAATATCTTCACAGGAACGGGGTCAGCCTCCCCCATCCATACCATCCCCTCACACACGAAAAGGTGAATTCTCTTCTCCACTCTCGGTACGGACTCACTCCGCACGTTTTCGGTCACTTGGTCCTTCCTCTGAACGAAAGCAACGTTCCACCGCAGCTTAGGGTGTTTGCAATCCTGCGCGAAGTGTCCATATCCTCCACAGTTGTAGCAGCGGACCCTTCTTGGCGGTGACCTTCCACCACCGCTCGCCCTGGCAACGCCTCCAGAGGCCATCGCTCCATGGGTCTTCCTTGCGCCTTCCATCATCTCCCTCGTAGCGTCCCTCGGCACAACAACAGATCCAGCACTCCCAGCTAGGGGCTTCTTGACTGTTTCCACAGAACTTTTCAGTCCCCTACCGTCTCCACTCGAGAGGTGGGACTTGGGAGAACTCGTTCCTGTCCTCCATCTGTCTGTCTTCCTAAAACCACTCCCATAGCCGGAGTATACTGGCGGTCAGTGCGGTCCCTCTCTGCGTGGTCGCAAGGCTTCCTCCAACATGTCGGCTCTGTCAGCAGCAGCCCTCAGGCCTTTTATGTCCATCTCCTTGACTCTAATCCTGATCTCAGGAGAGAGCACGGACATAAATTTTTCCATGACCATTAGCCGTTTGATGTTCTCAGCTGACTTAGCTTCTTCAGATCCAACCAACTTCAACTTCCAACCACTTCAGAAATCTTCTTTCCATCTCCCTCGCCATCTCTGCATAAGATTTACCTGGCGATCGGGTACATTCTCGGAACCTTTTCCTGTCACACTCTGGAGTCAGCTTAAACGAGTGAAGCACTGCTCTCTTCACTGCATCATAATTGGTACATTCCTTGAGGTCAAGCATGTTGTAAGCCTCGCGAGCTTCAACGGTGAGCCTACCCTGAACCAGCTCCGCCCACTCTGCTCTTGGCCACTTCTTCAAGGTAGCTACCCTCTCGAAATGGTCAAAGAAGCCCTCAGCTTCATTAGACACAAAGACCGGTAAATCACACTCTCGTACCCTGCGCTCTTCCTGCTGTGGGGGTGCGGGTGGGGCTAGCCCTAGTTCAGCCTGCTTAAGCTCAACCTCTCTGTTAGCTTCAATCTCTTGCTGCTTCAGCTTGGCTTCCAGTTCGCGCTCCTCCCGTCTCAGCTGTGC
Source organism: Procambarus virginalis (assembly GCA_020271785.1). Lineage (NCBI taxonomy): Eukaryota > Metazoa > Arthropoda > Malacostraca > Decapoda > Cambaridae > Procambarus > Procambarus virginalis. The sequence goes on along the minus strand of WNGS01036797.1, from coordinate 240 downwards.
TTCCGCTTCTCATTCTTCACGTTTCAGCTGTGCTTCTGCTTTTCGTTCTTCACGTTTCAGCTGTGCTTTTCGTTCTTTACGCTTCAGCTGTGCTTCTCGTTCTTCACGTTTCAGCTGTGCTTCTCGTTCTTCACGTTTTCAGCTGTGCTTCTCGTTCTTCCCTGCGCAGCTGTGCCTCCTGTTGCAGCTTCATCATCTCCAGCTTGACACTGCACCGGCTGCCGCTGGATCCTCTACGGC
>WNGS01036783.1:0-10441 GCA_020271785.1 Procambarus virginalis | reverse complement strand
TAGAAATCACTTACAATTAATGCATCATGTTTAAAGACTTGTACACATTTTAGTGTAAGAAGGAAGGCAAATAGTTCTGTCTGATGGGTAGAGGCAACTGCACCTGCAGCTGCACCCGTGGGGCGGTGTAGGAACCATCAATGTATATGATTTGAGAAAGAGAATGATCTGTGGACAGAACATCAATATGGCGTAAGGTATTGGGCTTTGCCTCAAGACGAAGCATAATAAGGAGCCCGAATATCTGGGGAAAAAATTACATTAAAAATTGTCCACGTGATACATATATAATCACGATTTAAACATTTCATTTGTATTAATTGAATATATATTATTAGGAAGTTTTGTTTATCTGGGTAACTTGTCAGCTTATATGAACTAATAGCTAGCGTGGCTTGTATACTGGGTACATCCGGTCTCTTACCCTAGACCGTGGCGGTAACTTTATGGTCAGGAAGCCACAAATATTTACAATGGGGCTCGGTCAGTCAATATGATTCCTTTGACATTACTCAACTTATGTATTCTGCTCTCGTATTGACAATTTGAATGATATCAAGAACATTTTGAATATCTTCTGACATAGATGGTGCTATAGTTGATTGTTGTTCATGACCTGTCCAGTGGGTCGAGACTATAGTCTCATTAGCACCTCTCAAATTGGTGGAAAGAAATTCTTGCTGCAAGAATGTGTTCTCAGAGCTAACTAGGGAAACTAAAATACATATTTCCTAAATAAATACTTTAATTACAAATATTTGAAAATATGATATGTTTCCGAATTTTTGATGATACAGAACATATTGTGGTTTATAATTAAGTTCTTAATAGTGATCTTATCCGGCATCATAATTTACATACATATCGACTTCTGTTTTTCAATTTCTTTCTTTATTATGCACCCCATACCCACCCGTGGGCGGTGGTGTAAAGGATTACAGAGGCACATAATCGGTTCAGGAACTGAACCCTCTAGTTCGTTTTGCTAAGCAAATAACAATCTTTTGACGCTAGTTACAAAATTATTAATGTTATATATACATATACTCATGCATACATGTACATATACATACGTATACATATATACATACACATACATATTTAATCACCCACACAAATACACACATCAATAATCTTTTGTGTCACAAGTGACATTACAAGAGGCTCACAACAGTCACTATACAAGGCACTTTACATCTATAGTGAGTCACACAGTTACTAGTCTTGCTGCACACCCACCCAACTGGGCGGCAGCTTTACAGTCATGTGCATGCATTACCTACAGTAAGCAAATTCTGGATACTTCGCTAAGATTTCGGGCAGCACATCATTATGAATGAAGTACTTACACATTTCTTGGACACTATTGATGGTGTTATCTCTAAATTCCGTGATTTTTTTCACATTCCATTATATAATGACGCAAAGTATGCGAATAGCTCTGCTGACAGAGTTTACATTTAGTCAGATCTACATCAGCAGATGTTACAAACTCCCAGAGTTACTTGTAGCCGAGCCTAAGTCTAGCAGTGGTAACATCAAGAAGTCTGCTAACCTTATTGGATGACCCATAGACGTGCGGTTCTTCCTGCATAATAGAATAATGATAGATGGAGTAACTGGTGTGAATTTCACTTTGCCTCAAGTCTCCGAAATTTAGTTGATGTTCCCGGAATATTACTGCCCTCAGGCTGCTCAAAGGCAGTTCAAGTTGGTAATCAATTCCCTCTTTACGAGCAAAAGTCTTGGCCAACTCATCAGTTCTATCATGCATTCGGAGACCAATATGGGAAGGAATCCACAGGAGACAAACTCTGACTCCATCATTGATTATTTCATTATACCTGTGTCTAGCTTCAGAGATAAGCACGCCACAGTTATGCCTGTTGTGTATTAAAATGACTACATTTTTATGTTAATTTCTTTTTGTAAAAGATGATGATAAACTTCAATAAATGTAAGTAATTATCAAAGAAGGCACCAAGCCGGGAAGGTTATGTAGCACCATCAAATAAAGGTATTGTTGAAACTTTATAGGAAAACGTTAAATCCTAAATATATCTCTATTCCTATACTTGAAATATTGTATACTTTGCTCTCTCCATCGTACTTCTGCACCTGCTGGCAAGTGGTGCGGTGCGATGTGCAGGTGGTGTTCATTACTAGGTGAGCTGGCAGGTGGTGTTCACTGCTAGATGACCTGCTGTTCACCTAGCAGTAATTAGCTACCTGGGAGGTAGTTCATTGTTGTGGGGATGTATATCCTAAGGCCCTGTATACAATGTTCACAACAGAACAATGTATAATCATTTCATGGTATACAACACATTGAGAAGGAATGAAGGTTAGATTTGAAAATTTAGTTTTTAATACACTTACACATTTATTGAGTCTTTCCTTCACCTTCATTCAAGCACAAGGGTATTACAGTAAGTTTCTCCATTATTATTTTTATTAATATTATTAGTTTTTTGTTATTATTTGTATTATTGTTAACAGGAGGAGTGAGGGGGGGGGAGGGAGTAATGGTCCACATGTCCACATTCCAATGCCCGCTCCCCAGGGCTGGGGTGCGGGGGTGTACAATAAACCAAGCACCTCCGGCGGCCGCTTGTCGAAGGCGGAAGTGTAGCCTAGGCCGTTTGTCATGATAATTAGTGATGGCTCTTATTTTGATTATGGGATCGTAATCCAGTTAAGCCTTTATTCTTATTAATTAATTTGTAATACAATGCTGGTAAAATACACTTCTTGATGATGAGTATGGAGTACAAATGAACTCATTGTGTACCCTATGCTCACAGGATGAGTATATAGGGTACACAATGAACTACCACTCACACGATGGGTATGGGATGCACAAGAAACTATCGCACAGAGGATGAGTATGGAGAGCAAAGTAAACAAAGATTCACACGATGAGAAAGGGTTGCACGATGTCCTATATGACTCACAGAATGAGTATGAGGTGCACAATAAACTACAGGTAACAGGATAAGTATGGGTTACACAATAAATTACAGGTCACAGGATGGGTATGGGGTTAAACAAACTACTGGTAACAGGATGAGTATGGGTTGCACAATAAATTACCGCACAGAGGATAAGTATAGGGTGCACGTAAATAGGACTCACAGGATGAGTATAGGATGCACAATAAACTACCATTCACAGGATGAGTATGATATTCGTGCTCTATATTAAGATAACTATAAAATACACCTCTGTTTCCAAAATAACTTTAATGACCAATATTTACAAATAAATTTTATGTTTCCGATTTTCTGATAATATAAAACATATCATCATATGTATATGGGTCCCAGTATTACAGTCTTGTTCGTTCTCGACGCACAATCGAGAATTCCGTGTTCGAATCCTGGGCGGGACAGAAATGGTTGAGTAAATTTCCTTTCACGTAATGTAACTGTTCACCTAGCAGTAAGTAGGTACTCAGGAATTAGTCAGCTTGTTGTGGGGGTTGCATCCTGGGCGGGGTCAGTAATTCGACCTTAAGGATGTCCTTGATAAAAGCCTATCGTGTATGAATATACTGTGGCTTCCAGTTCCCCCCAAAAATGAATTATTATAATTATAATATTATGGTTTATAAATAATCTCTTAAGAGTGGTTATGCGTCATATTTAACATACGTCTATCTTTACCTCAACATTTTATAAGTTAATTTCTGTCTGTACATGATGATGATCATATACAATTAAGGTAGCATTGCAATTTTATAGGAAATTGTTAAGTCCAAAAATATATCTTGATTCTTATACTCGAGATATTGTTACAATAAACGTTTGAAAACAAAGTTTATATCTGTATTTAAAATATAAAATATTTTGCGTTTATCAACGCATCTCTCTGAATTACTAATTTTTTCTGAATTGTGAAGCCTGTATTGCCCGCCTGGCAGGACACTGATGCATTGGAAGTTTTCATGTGTCCGGACACCGGCGATGGTGTGGTATTGGCTATTTATTTAACCATGTCTTGGCTTTCATTTAAGATATATTTTACTTGAAATGTAGTCACATTATCGTCTACATCTTTGTTTATGCTGACATATAGACCTTTGATGTTACTTTGCACATATGCAAATGAATTACACAATTAATTCACTTGTTTGCAGGCCTTCACACTCCCTGAGATAGCCATCACATAACTTTAAAAAGGCATATATCTTCACTTTCACTTCAGTTATATTTATGCTAAAGTAATAACATGCAGCTTATATTTCTGTCTTTATTATGACATAGAAAACTTCGTTTATTACAATATTTAGATTAAATTAACATTGATCTTCGAAAGATCATAGATCCCATCGATAGGGAGAGCGTCGGCCAAGAAACCTTGTTTAAAATATGAATATCTTTCCTGTCTAATAAGATATAATCTCTGTGATGGATTCACAAAAACTATTTTATCTCTGCCTTTCTAATAACATATACAAATATAAGTTTTATTTGCGAATCTCTATTAACTAAGCAATATATAAGAGAGCGTGTTAGGTTCGGTGTTCTATGAACGAAAAGGACATGAGTAGTTTAAGTAGCGAACGCATACAAACGAATAACGATAGTATCTATATAGCAAAATTATTGTCCTGTGGAGTTGATTTAACTTCCAGACACATTTTTTTAAATAAATATTAAATGTTTTGTGGGTATTTATGAAAGATATTATTACAAATACCCATTCTACTTGTTAATATCATTAATTAAATTTGCAACAATTTGAGCAAAGAAGTGCGATGACTGGATCACTGTGTACAGGAGGCTGACATGGCAGCAAACACTCTCCAGGCGACCATATATCTTGGATAAGTCGCTCCACAATTTTGTCGCTTGGACCGTCGACTTCCTATGGCGTCACCTGCTACATATTTACTTCGAATTTCGATATGAAATTACATTATTTCAGAGTGAAAATAGGTTTGATCGTGTTCTACGTGCAGCACCAACATTACAGTAAGTAAATATATCATATTTCTTCATTACTTACGTAATACTAGGAGGATTTGGGTACATTTGGGTAGATTTGGGTAGATTTGGGTAATTCTACGGACCCTAATCTAGCTAACTGTGCAAATCTCCATCGCCAACAACAAGAAATAACCCTCCTCCGCGACGATATTAGAAACTATAAGGCTCGCCAAGATCAACTCCAGCATGACTTGAATGATCTCCGTGAGAAAAACAATCTTATGAAAACTGATGAAGCAATAAAAAAACAAGAGGAAGCTCTCAACAAAATGATCGAATGTATCAGTACATTATCCGCTCAAGGTTCCGTCTCCCAGGAAGAACAAGATCAGCAAAAGCTGCTGGACTCTGTTATTGTCATCCCAAGATATACCTGTGGAGCGTGAAGGGGAAAAATGTGTTGAAATAGCTCAGGCTCTCATAAAAAACGAATTGCAGGTCATTATAAATAAAACAGACATTATTGCTGCCTACAGAGTAGGCAAAAAGAATCCATCAGGTCAAAACCAGCGGAAAATTCGCCTGAAGCTGACTTCCCAGTCCTTGAAATCGCATCTTGTTCGGTCAGCTGCATCCCAACGGAAGGAAATATACATCAACGAGTGCTTGACTAGGAAAAGACAGCAACTCCTCTACCGCCTGCGTCAAATCCGTCATCAAAACCCAGAGGCGATTCATCAGTGCTTTGTAAGAGATGGATTGATTAAAGTGAGAAAGACTGCTGAGGGAAAATGTTTACAATTACTAATGAAGAGAACCTCAACACTTTCCTCTCCCAAAGTGGTTTGCCTCACCTTATTGTCACTCTCAATGAATCAACTTAATTAACCCCCTTGTCACCTAGTGCGGGCTAGGTAACTTAAGTCTCCTTGTTTCACTTTTAGCTGAATTTCTAAATTACTCTTTACTAGTCTGTTACTGGACTTAATTAATTGTGTCTTAATTATTCCTTTAGGTCTTAATAGTTGTACAGTCATAACTGAACTAGTTATATTATATAATCATTTGCTTAAATTTGTCCTATGCTTATTTTTCAACTTTTTTCTCTGATTTCTTCTTTTACCTAGTTTGCCTAGCCTCGCCATACTCGCCATACTCCTTTACTCCAGTGTACCCCTGGCTTTGCCTGTGTCTCAAATAGCATATTGTTACTTTCAGTGTACCTGAGAATACTTGTAAGCAATCTACCTCAATTTTCTTTTTTGTTCATTTTGTTTTTGTATTGTATAGTTTTGTTTATATCTTTATTTTGTATATCTATACCTTTTGTATTGTATAGTCTATGTTTATATGTTTTTTCTCTGAGTTCATTTACTACCTAGGTTGCCTAGCCTCACCATACTCCCTTACTCCATTGTACCCTTGTAAGACCCTTGTTAGCTACCTCATTTTTTGTTGTTCATTTTGTGTTTGTTTTGTATAGTCTTGTTTATATATTTTTCCCCATTATAGCTTAATTCGACTTTGTATTTGCCACTTCTGCCTTGTTTTCCTGCAACCAGCCTCTTTATGCAGTCAAGTATAGACCCTGAACTAAACCTCTTATCCACTATCTATGACAATCATCATTTTAATGATCTAAATTGCAGTTATTTTGCAGCACAAGATGTTAACAATGTATTAACACATAATCACAATATCTCTGTAATCAACCTGAACGTTAGATCCCTAGGTAAACATTTCGATGATGTTAGTGCCTTGATTGAAACTGTTGACAACAAATTCTCTTTTATTATACTTACTGAAACGTGGTTGAAAGAGGACACTACTCAACTCTTTAACATGCCTAACTACTCGGCAATTCACAACTGTCGTCAAATTCAGAGAGGTGGTGGTATTGCTCTTTACTACCACCATGAACTTACATGCTTAAAAGAAATTAGAACTAGAGACTCCTGTGGGGAGTATATCTTCGCTAGCTTCAGAGTCAAGGGTGCCGAGTCTGTCCTGTCTGTGGGTGCAGTCTATAGAATTCCTAACACTGATGTGTCCGAATTCAACTCAAACCTCAGAAACCTAATACTCGATAACAGACTGAACAAAAACCATCTAATTATCGCAGGGGACTTTAATATTGACCTCTGCGAGCCTGAACACCCTACTACTGTTAGCTTCCTTAACTGTATGAATTCCTGCTTCCTCATACCCTTAATCACTAGACCTACTAGAATCACTGATAGTACTGCCACGTCTCTAGATCACATCTGGACAAACTTAACCTCTCCACTTACTTCAGGTATAATCACCGATAGCACTACAGACCATTACCCCACATTTCTCTTAACTAACATTAGCAAACCACCTCTAGAATCAAGGAAGCTAAGTTTTAGGCTGCACAATGAAACTGCATTAGCCAATTTTATAACTGCTGCTGATAATGTCAATTGGGAGTCCGAGTTAGGTAACATAGGGGACATCAACCTAGCAGTGCAATCTTTTCTTCAAAAAACTCTTAGCCTTTATAACACCCACTGTCCTATGCTTACAAAACAAGTCACAACCAAAAGGCTAAACAATCCCTGGCTAACAAAGGGAATACTTAAATCCATTAATAAAAAACATGACCTTGAGAAGAAGTATAGATTAGGTATTGTCTCCAAAGAATTCTCAAAGAATTACTCGTTATTGCTATCTAAGATAATTAGACGAGCTAAAACTAAATACTTCGAGGATAAATTTACCCAAATAAGGAGCAACATTAAAAAAACTTGGAGCACAATTTCACAAATATTGGGATCAAAGAAGATTCTAAATAACAAACATACACTCCTGTCCAATAACGATGGTCAGCTTTCAGCCTCTGATTCTGCTATTGAGTTCAATAGGTTCTTCTCTTCTATTGGTTCATCCCTTGCGAACGATATTCCATCTTCCAGTACTGATGTTAACGACTATCTTACAGGTAACTATCCACAGTCTCTGTACTTAAAGCCTATTAATTCCACTGACGTCAATGAGATAATCCTTTCCCTTAAAACCAAGTCTAGTGCCCTTGAGGAAATACCAACTTTAATTTACAAAAAAGCCTCCAGAACTTTAGCCCCTGCAATTGCATTGCTCTTCAACAAGTCACTTGAACTCCAAACCTTTCCAGATATTCTAAAAAAAGCGAGAGTAACCCCGGTACACAAATGTGGTGATCTCACAGATGTTAACAACTACAGACCTATATCAATCCTGCCTAACCTGTCAAAAATATTTGAGAAATTAATCTACAAGCAGCTTTACTCTTATCTAGCCAAACACAATATACTTAGCTCTTGCCAATATGGCTTCAGACCCAAAAAAAGCACTAATGATGCACTTATTAGTATGATTAACTTGATTCATACAGCTCTTGATAAAAATGAGTTCCCTGTTGGGTTATTTGTGGACCTGCGAAAGGCTTTTGACACTGTCAACCACCAAAACCTTCTTCTTAAATTACATCATTATGGAGTCAGAGGACACTCCCTGCAATACCTCAAATCCTACCTTACTGACAGGCTCCAGTATGTTTCTGTGAATAATTCAATTTCTCCCACCCTACCCATCAACATTGGTGTTCCTCAGGGCAGCATACTTGGCCCTCTCCTCTTTCTCATCTACATTAATGACCTTCCTAATGCCTCCCAACACCTCAAACCAATTCTGTTTGCTGACGACACAACCTTCATTTACTCCAGTCCTGACCCCCTTGCTCTAAATGCCACAGTGAATACTGAGCTAGAGAAAGTCCATCTTTGGCTAACTGCTAACAAACTCACCCTTAACATTGACAAAACTTTTTATATTCTGTTTGGCAATAAATCCTCTAATCATATAAATCTCAAAATAAACAATACCCAAATTTGTAACAAATTAGATGGCAAATTCCTTGGCATTCTCATTGACCACAAGCTGAATTTCCGGGGACACATTCTAAATATATCTAAAAAAGTTTCAAAAACTGTTGGCATTCTTTCTAAGATCAGATATTATGTACCCCGCCCTGCCCTGGTGACTCTCTATTACTCCCTCATCTATCCATATCTCAACTATGGTATTTGTGCTTGGGGTTCTACTACCCAAAATCATTTACGTCCTCTAATCACTCAACACAAAGCTGCTATTAGGACAATATCCAACTCTGGCCCCAGACATCATTCGGTACCCCTACTCAAATCTCTGAATATGTTAGATATTAAGTCACTGCACATTCTCTCATGTGTATTATACATATATAAAACGCTGAACTGTAATGCCAATCCTGACCTCAAAAGCTTCATAGAAGGTTGTAACAGAACCCATAAGCACCACACCAGAAATAAATACAGTTTTGATATTCCTAGAGTACGACTTAATCAAACTAGAAATGCTTTACAAATCAAGGGACCCAGAATGTGGAATGACCTTCCCAACCATGTTAAAGACTGTGCCTCTCTCAACCAGTTTAAGAGAAAAACGAAGCTATACCTAATAAATTCCCTGTAACCTGCCTTACCCCTCTATTGTCAACCAATGTCTGTTTTTGTTTTAAATGACGCTGTTTTGTCGACCGAATTGTATTTGTGCTGCTTTTTCAGCCATGTTCCCCCCTTCTTAACTGTTTTTTTTCTCAACTCATTTTATTCCTTATGCTCAATTAGTCTTAAGCCTTAGTCATTTAAGTTTTTCATGCCCGAAACGCTTTGCGTAATAGTGGCTTTAGGCATTGTATGTACTAGCCCTATCTATAACTCCATCACTCTGTACAATCACTTTTATGTATGTACCTTACCTAAATAAACATTTTGATTTATATATATATATATATATATATATATATATATATATATATATATATATATATATATATATATATAATATATATAAAGGGGTACCACCTCTGGTGCAAGTGTAGGGACCCATAGCCTCGGAGAAGAAAATAAAGAGTACTCAGAGAAGACCTTGTGGATCCTCACTGAACACTTTGATATTTTCTTCTCCTACCACCCCTATTCTTTTTGTATGTGTGTATATTTATCTAACTTTATTTGAAAATGTCATTACACAAAAAAAGTTACAATATTGATTACATGCAGGGTACAAGGCTGCTTGTCACAAGTTGAATAGCTCCTCAAGCTCCTCAGATGGTGGGCAGGAACCATGGATGCAGTGAGCATTTCCTCTCTGGATTGCCACACTAAGGCGCTGAAAAAGAAAACTGGCAGCCCTAGGGTCTCTAGTTGTTTCGATTAGCTTAGACCCCAACTCCTTCAAAAAGCTAGCAGCACTTTTACCCCAGGCACCAAGTGTCTCTGAGGCAATGGGGACAAAATTGTAGTGGTGCTCAAGGTCTCTGTATTTACGTGACTTGGCCGCTTCCCGGTGATTGGCAGCTCCTCCTGCTTGAGTAGCACTGAAGTCAACATAGGTATTGGCTAAAGTTGAGACGCAAGTGTAGTCCCACACCAACTGTCTACCATTCTTCCAGGGGTTCACCGTGATTC
>WNGS01036757.1:0-10554 GCA_020271785.1 Procambarus virginalis | reverse complement strand
GTCAGGTAAGTCCACTACTAGCTCACCATAGCCCTTGCTATTGCCAAATTTTGTTCCAAGAAGCTGAATCTAAAACATCAACAACAATATTAGAATAAGGATTTCCGATAGGACGGGGGAAAGGAAGGTGCCCAACCACTTGGACGGTAGGGGATTGAACGCCGGCCTGCATGAAGAGAGACCGTTGCTCTATCGTCCAGCCCAAGTGGTTGGACTGGTAGGTCGCAAGAGTTGCAACGTTTCTCTAATCTGGATAACTGAACTGGACCATCAAAATGGTCTTTAGCGTTCTAATTTCATCTATTTCTCGGTTAGGATTTTATGTAATTTATGAAGCTGAATATTTTTTTCCATTTCAGCATTTGAATGCGTTAATATTTAGGCATAAATGACATAGTTGCTAATTTCTTCACATAAATTTGAACCTGCGGGATATCTACATTGAAGAACCTTGTCCAGAATGTGTCTGTATGTTTTTAATTACTCTAATCAATTTACTTGTGCTACGTGTGTACTGTGTCTGTGTGCAGTGATGCCAGTTGTTTATACAGAAGAAACAATTCAAGAAGAGACAAAAAAAAAAGATGTAAGTACGCTGTACGCTCGGAGACTTGCAAATATCTGTTCTGGTTAAACAAAATAGGTAAAATCATCTACAAACATCCACGATTATAGCAAAAACATCATGATTTACATCTGAATAGAATTTTCTGACATCTAAACATAATTAGAATCATCTCGTTCTAGATTTAAAACATCCAAATTGGCCACAACTTTAGTCCATATACCCTGATTTGAAGAAATAATTCACATACGAATGATAACCATATTTTGCCTGAATGAAATCCCTCATCCAGCAAACTCAGTTCTTTTTTCAAGCACTGCCACTTGCCACTCCAACTTTCCAGAAATATAGGCTTAATTGTCAGGAAATACAACAATAAATGAAGTAAATACAACAACTGGTCAACAGAGGAAGGAGGGAGACCCCCCCAGCTGAATAATTATACATTAGAAGAGACTTCTGTCACAAAGAAATGGTTTACTGACCAGCATTTTGAGTTCTACTAAAGTCAGATGTATATGTTGCAAAAGTCGTGAGACTGGAATGATTGTGATTCGGGATTGTCCTAGACTCTGTTGATTGTCTAAGCTAAGGGTGTGAATATAATTTTTTTATGTAAATTCGTCGAATGATTCGTTCACATCAGTCCTGTGAATTGCTTTCTCAACGTCCTATTTTTGTAGAATGTGTCGATATTTCTCTCCTGCTATAATGGTAAACTACACTAAATTTTTCCAATATATCGATCTCGCCTTTCAAATTGTAAGTTGAATGTTACTCACTTTGAACCATAATGTAAAGTTTGATTTAGACTTATGTTGACCTGTTAAATTCAGCCGTTATTGTGATGATTTAAACTGATGTACACCTGTGAAGTTCAGCCGTTATTGTGATAATTTAGACCTATGTTCACCTGTTAAGTACAGCCGTTATTGTGGTGATTTAGACTGCTGTAGACCTATTAAGTTCAGCTGTCATTGCAACCATGTGTACAAGTTGTTATGGAAATAGTTTCTCATTCAGAATTTGACAAGTGTAATGATTTTGAAATTGATTGATAAATGATGATTTAAATTCTAAATCTAAATACTGAGTATACTGCTTATGTTTACATATATTACATGTCATGCGAATATTATGACTCTCTCTTAGGTAAATCATTTACTGTAAATTTGTGTAAACAAACCCAACAATATATGTAAACACAGGCACTAAAATAAAGTATTTCAATTTCAGTTTTAACTGTCCTTACTTTATGCTCTTGTCAAGTACACTGATACAGTGTCATTAAACGACTCTCTTGTCAAGCACACTGATACAGTGTCCTTACACCAGCCTCTTGTCAAGTACACTGATACAGTGTCCTTACACCAGCCTCTTGTCAAGTACACTGATACAGTGTCCTTACACCAGCCTCTTGTCAAGTACACTGATACAGTGTCCTTACACCTTCATCTTGTCAAGTACACTGATACAGTGTCCTTACACCAGCCTCTTCTCAAAGTACACTGATAGTGTCCTTACACCAGCCTCTTGTCAAGTACACTGATACAGTGTACTTACACCAGCCTCTTGTTAAGTACACCGATACAGTGTCCTTACACCAGCCTCTTGTCAAGTACACTGAAACAGTGTCCTTACACCAGCCTCTTCTCAAAGTACACTGATAGTGTCCTTACACCAGCCTCTTGTTAAGTACACCGATAGTGTCCTTACACCAGCCTCTTGTCGAGGAAGCCTCATATCCTAGATAAAACATGGTGCAGAGTGTCTTATTATGGTTCCTAACCTAATCAAACCTAGCCTAACCTAACTTAACCTATCCTAACCTAACCTAACCTTACTGGAACCATGACTATTATACTATACAATAACCAGGGACCATAAACAAACCTTCTATAGACAAGGAAGTAGCGATTGTATTTTGACTCGAACGCGCTCGCCTCAATTGAATTTGGAGTGAGTTATCAGGCTCCCCGCTCAACGTTTCTGTATATATCCGCTTGGGAGACGAACGCAGAAGTCTAATGGAATGGGCGGAAATTAAAAATTAAAAACGGACGTTTTTTTACAAATATTGGTAATGTTATAGGATATATATATATATATATATATATATATATATATATATATATATATATATATATATATTATATATATATATATATATATATATATATATATATATATATATATATATATATATGTCGTACCTAGTAGCCAGAACGCACTTCTCAGATATGCTCACTTCTCAGTGCCTCGCAGATATCTAGCCGCCTGCTATCGTTGTATCTATCGATAATTTTCGTGTTTTTTGTTAAGACTTCTCTGGTGATGGTCTGGTTGTGGGAAGAGATTATATGTTCCTTGATAGAGCCCTGTTGCTTATGCATCGTTAATCGCCTGGAAAGAGATGTTGTTGTCTTGCCTGTATACTGAGTTTTTTGGGGCTTACAGTCCCCACGTGGGCATTTGAAGGCATAGACGACATTGGTCTCTTTCAAAGCGTTCTGCTTTGTGTCTGGAGAGTTTCTCATGAGTAGGTTGGCAGTTTTCTTGGTTTTATAGTAAATCGTCAATTGTATCTTCTGATTTTTCTCTGTAGGGATAACGTTTCTATTAACAATATCTTTCAGGACCCTTTCCTCCGTTTTATGGGCTGTGGAAAAGAAGTTCCTGTAAAATAGTCTAATAGGGGGTACAGGTGTTGTGTTAGTTGTCTCTTCAGAGGTTGCATGGCGTTTCCCTTCCTTCTTATGATGTCTTCAACGATACCATTGGAGAAGCCGTTGTTGACTAAGACCTGCCTTATCCTACAGAGTTCTTCATCGACTTGCTTCCGTCCTGAGCTGTGGCTGAGAGCACGGTCGACATAAGCGTTAACAACACAAGAGGAGTGTTGTTACACTTTAAAAGAGACCAACGTCGTCTGTGCCTTCAAATGCCCACTTGGGGACTGTAAGCCTCAAAGAACTCAGTATATAGGCAAGACAACAACATCTCTTTTCAGGCGATTAACGATGCATAAGCAACAGGGCTCCATTAAGGAAAATACAATCTCTTCCCACAACCAGACCATCACCAGAGAAATCTTAACAAAAAACACGGAAATCATCGATAGATACAGCGATAGCAGGCGGCTTGATATCTGCGAGGCACTACACATCAAGAAGCCAACACCAGCAATCAACAGCCAATTAATGCACAACTATATTCTACCCACTTCAAGACTCGGCTCCAATATAGAAGCATCAAGAAATATGGGCCAATAGGCCCTCTGCAGTTACTTCCATCCTTCCCTTTAGCTCATACCCCGACTCTATACCCCGATTCTAAACCCCGTTCTATACCCCGTTCTGGCTTGTGTTGAAAATCAGTTTTCACCTCATCCAAATACTATCGTAACATGTCACCTCACCCATATGCAGGTATATAAAATCGAAGATGTTTTAGCTCTATTCAGTTACAGTTGTGTGTGTGTGTAAACTAAAGTCTTTGAAAATGTAATAAGTTTTACGAAACGCGCTCAAGTGTCGTGTCAGACTAGCAATAAAAATGAATTTTGGAGAACTGATTTTTCATTTACCATCAACAGTAAAAAGAAATATAAGGAAGATCGAGAAAATTCGTGTTAGAATTATTAATCTTACTTTTTCGGTCATATTTTATAATATATGTCTACAGGAAAGACTACTACCAAAATATACTAACATTAAAACGCACGACCCAGCAGCAAGGAATCAAGCCTTCACGATAAAATATCGCCAAGATCTGATTCGTAATCAGATATACAAGGCAGAAAATGAAATCAAAGACAACATAACGCAACTACTTCATGCTACAAACGAATGGAGAAACAGCAACATCGACGAAAGTCTCCGTACTCGCATCGAACAACACCTCGACATCCTCACAGACCGACATCACCTCAGCACTGAAACAAGGATAATCAAGAAACTAACAACGTTATATGGAGGACCTATGGCAACTCCACGACCAAGAGACGGCTTCCTGAACCTTGCAGGAATCAACCTCACTGAGGACCAAGTCACTCTACTAAATCTGGGTATAAACTGTCACTTATGTCCAGACCAAGTGAGTTGGCCCGGAAAGTGGAGTTAGAGATCCTGTTGGACGACATATTTGACCTCGAAGCACAAAAAAAGGTCACCACCAAAGACACCTTACAAGCAGAACTTATTGCAGAAGGAGAAAAGAATCGAGGCAACTACAGAAGCACCATACTGTCCCTCGAGCTCAAAGCGGTAGCTAAGAGCCTTCGTGGGAAAAAGGAGATAGTTGTCAGGAGAGGCGACAAGTCGCCAATATACGTCATTCTTAAGAAAGACGAATATCTGGCGAAAATGAACCTCATACTCTCTGACCAAACTAAATTCCAAAGCGTAACGAAGGACACTTCAGCCGAATTGAAAGCAAAGGTCAACAAATTGATTGAAACTGTGAATGTGGTAAAACTCCAGGCTGTATATCTCCTTTTAATTGACTTCAATAAATTAAAGTTTATCTTATTTTTTCTTAGTAGGTAAGAAATTGAGTGGACTGTATGTACTTGTTAAAACTGCCTGAAATTATTCTCACATAAATTGGGGGGACAATTTGTAGCTTAAACCACTTTGTAATGGCTCCTTCTTAAACTACAAATTGTTTACCTAAGTTTAATTATTATAATTTTATCATACCACATATGCTGGTCTAATCTACTATTATTTCAACAATTATTACTAGTTATGAATACTACTACTACAATATAACAAAGGGTCTTAGCTGGACTGTTGTATTGGCCCTGCTAAGGCTGTGTTATGGTAGCATCAAATGGGTGTGGCCCTGTGCCTCATGGTGCCAATGGCGGCTGTGGAGGCCTTCAAGGCTGGCAACAGCTAGGTACAAGTGCATAGTTCTACTGCTCAGCTACTTGCTGTTCCAAGTCACAATTTACCTGTTTGGGATGCAAGGAGTTAGTACATTTCCCTAAACATATCAATACAAGTATAACATGGTATGTGAGGGCTGTAAATGGAGTACACGTACATGGTGTTGGTGTTGTTCATATATCATAACCGACTTATCTTAATAATGTTAAAAATGTGCACACAAATTTAAACATAAAGATACTTGGTAAGCCGGATACTGGAGTGCTCTTATTTGTAGTAGTGGTGTTGCTATGGCAGTTTCTTAAGGCAGAGTAGGTCTATCCTATGTGGCCATTAACACAACACACACACGAGCACCCATTGTTATTGTTTTCGTGTGAGCGTGGCGTCTGTAAGAGACGCTCTCCTTCCCTTGTTCCAATATTGTGGTTCTACTTCTAAGTTAAATTTACGTTAACAAGGGAATCAAGCTATATTTTGGTGTTAATAATTATATTCAGTCTTATTGAACACTTTTTTATTCAATTTAGACATTAAACTGTTGTATGAACAGTGGTTTAATAATGTAAATACTGCGGCGACGTCGATGACGTCACGGAGTCTCCCATTCTCTAATTTTAAGAGGATACTGTTAAGGGAAGACTATACTATTTGTGTATGAGTGTGTCGGTTTCCCGACAGTGAATGCCAAGAAATCCGGACTCCACCTGCCAAAGATTATTGGGGAATATAAACCTTGATATGCGTATGGAAATGTCAAGACACATAAGCCTGGAAACCCACTTCGGCCAATCATCAGCCAGATACCCACACCCACGTACAGACTGGCGAAACGACTCAATGGCTTGCTGACTTCTTATGTCCCTTGCGCCTTCAGCCTGAAGTCTCCAAAGTAATTTGTTGACTTACTGCGGGGAACACGGGCCACAGGGATAAGAGCCTCGTTGGACGTAGAATCACTGTTTACCAACGTACCTGTGGATGAAACAATCGGGATGATAGCGGACAGAGCGTATCGTGATCCGGCCTGTACTCCTCTTGACATACCAGAAAATATCCTGAGGAAACTACTCCAAGCTTGTATTAAAGAGGCACCCTTCTTGAGCCCGGATGGGCACATGTATAAGCAAGTAGATGGGGTTCGCCATGGGTTCTCCCCTAGGTGTCCTGTTTGCGAACTTCTACATGGGTACCATCGAGAAAAAAGTCTTAGTCGACATGAACTTGAAACCGGCCATATACTGCAGGTATGTTGACGACATTTTTACACAGGTACCTGATGTCAGGCATCTGCAGGAGCTGAAGGAGGCATTTGAGCAGAATTCTGTTTTGCGTTTCACTTACGAGATGGAGAAGGATGGGAAGCTGCCGTTTCTAGATGTAACAGTCATGGAAAGAAGCGGAGGTTTCCACACTGCAGTCTAGACTAAGGAAACAAACATAGGAATGTGCCTAAATGCCAACAGTGACTGCCCAGACAGGTACAAGAGGAGTGTTGTCAATGCATATATATATATATATATATATATACATATATATATATATATATATATATATATATATATATATATATATATATATATATATATATACATATATATTCGTTCCTCGTTCTGGCAGCTCCTGCGACGTTGCTGGAACCATGTGTATTGGCATTTGCCTTTCTATTGGATAATTTCAGCAACGTGGAGAGGGGGGATTTGCTGCATGGGTAACAGCTCCTCCTCCATATCTACCTACCCAGGCTTTGCGCCCTAGAGAGGACACTCCAGCTTCGCCTCACAGCGTCGAACCAACACGGGAAGTGACAGTCTACCGGTTTTAAGTCTTCTGCTCGATTGGCGAAGAGTGTGACGCCAGGGGTTGCTTCTGACGGTGGGAGGGGTCATCGTGCCCCACTGGGCAGCTACCGCCCACCTCAAGCTGGGCAAACCCCAGCCAATAAGGTGTTGCCTCGCCACGGTCCGTTAACCTCACTGGGTGCGTGGGGTTTAGGGTGAAAACCGACAAGCGGCCCGACAACTTTGCACCAAGCAATATCATACCCAAAAAGAAAATATCAACTGCCCTAAAGCTGGGCACATGGAACGTCAGGACACTGACACCAGGTTTTTCTGACGACCTGCAAGAAATCAATGACGCCCGAAAAACAGCAATCATCGATAGGGAGCTGAGCAAACTGCAGATGGATATTGTTGCTCTCCAAGAGACCAGGCTCCCTGGATCAGGATCTGTGAGAGAGAGGACCTTCTCTTTCTTCTGGCAAGGAAAACCACCTGATGAGACCAGAGAACATGGTGTGGGATTTGCCGTCAGGAATACACTGTTGGGATACATTATGCCACCGATGGGGGAAACCGAACGAATTCTGTCTCTGCAACTGCACTCCCAAACAGGACCAGTCAATGTAATTAGTGCATATGCACCAACCCTGACTTCTCCAGCAGAGGCAAAGGAAAAATTCTACGATGACCTCAACAGAGTCATAGCAAAAATCCCTGTAAAGGAGCCACTGTTTATCCTCGGCGACTTCAACGCCAGAGTGGGTGCCGAGCACAACATTTGGCCCACTTGTCTGGGTAAATTCGGCATAGGGAGGATGAATGAGAACGGGCAACGTTTGCTAGAACTCTGCTGCCTTCATGGTCTCTGTGTCACCAACACGTTCTTTGGCACAAAGCCTCAACACCGAGTATCTTGGAGACACCCCAGATCCAAGCACTGGCACCAGCTTGACCTGATTCTTACCAGGCGTGCAAGTTTACCCAGCGTCAAGATTACGCGTAGCTACCAGAGTGCTGTCTGTGACACCGACCACTCCCTGGTCTGTAGCAGGGTCAAGATGCAACCAAAGAAGATTCATCACTCAAAAAAGACGGGCAGACCTCGCATCGACACCACTAAGACCCGAAACCAGGACAAGGTGAAAGATTTTGCACGAGTGCTCGAGGAAGCTCTCCCTGGCCCAGCCGGGGTCACTGCCTGTAAAAGATGGGAGCACTTCAGAGACGCTGTGTTCAACGCTGCCATTTCCACCTTTGGCAAGAAGACCAGCAGGTCGGCTGACTGGTTCGAGGCTCACTCGGAAGAGATGACACCTGTCATTGAAGAGAAGAGAAACGCCTTGGCAGCCTACAAAGCCTGCCCAAGTCAGCGCAACTTACAGATCCTTCGGGCCATCCGCTGCAAAGTACAGCAGAGCGCCAGGCGATGTGCCAACAACTATTGGCTCCAGCTCTGCTCCCAGATACAGACTGCAGCGGATACAGGCAATGTAAGGGGAATGTATGACGGCATCAAGCAGGCCCTCGGCCCAATCCAGAGGAAGACCGCTCCTCTGAAATCTGCCACTGGCGAGGTGATTCAGGACCAGACACTGCAGCTGAAGCGCTGGGTCGAGCACTACTCTGAGCTATACGCCAGGGACAATGTGGTCACCGAAGACGCCCTGAGCGCCATTGAGTGTCTGCCTGTGCTAATGGAGCTCGACAGCGAACCGACCCTCGAAGAACTCAGTGATGCCCTAGACTCCCTTGCTCCTGGTAAAGCTCCTGGCAAAGATGGCATTCCTGCTGAGACCTTGAAGTGCTGCAGAGGTAGCCTGCTCATGGAGCTGCATGAAATTCTCTGTCTCTGCTGGGAAGAAGGAGAGGTGCCACAGGACATGAGGGATGCCAACATCGTCACGCTGTATAAGAATAAAGGTGACAGGGGCGACTGCAACAACTACCGTGGAATCTCCCTCCTCAGTACTGTCGGAAAGCTGTTTGCTCGAGTCGCATTGAAGAGGCTCCAAGTACTTGCAGAGAGAGTCTATCCAGAATCACAATGCGGATTCAGAGCTGACAGGTCCACAATCGACATGGTCTTTTCCCTCAGACAACTGCAGGAGAAATGCAGGGAACAGAAGCAGCCACTCTTCATAGCCTTCATAGATCTGACGAAGGCCTTCGACCTCGTCAGCAGGGATGGCCTGTTCAAGATCCTCCCCAAGATCGGATGCCCACCCAGGCTCCTCAGCATCATCAGATCTTTCCATGAGAACATGAGGGGCACCGTGGTCTTTGATGGACTAACATCAGACGCCTTTGACATCCGAAGTGGAGTAAAGCAGGGCTGCGTACTGGCTCCAACCCTATTCGGGATTTTCTTCGCAGTTATGCTGCGGCACGCCTTCGGATCTGTCACGGAAGGCATTTACCTCCGGACCAGGTCGGATGGAAAGCTCTTTAACCTCGCCAGGCTGAGAGCCAAGACGAAGGTTCGGCTGAGGTGTCTGCGCGACTTCCTTTTCGCCGACGACGCAGCAGTCACTGCCCACTCAGCCGAAGACCTCCAACGGCTCATGACCCGCTTCAGCGAGGCCTCTCAGGCTTTCGGACTCACCATCAGCCTGAAGAAAACACAAGTCATGGGACAAGGAGTGGACTCCCCACCTGACATCGGCATCTCCGATTCCAAACTGGAAGTCGTTCACGACTTCGTGTACCTGGGCTCCACAATCTCTGACTCCCTCTCTCTTGATACAGAGCTAAACAAACGCATCGGTAAGGCATCTACTACCATGTCGAGACTGACAAAGAGAGTGTGGGCCAACAATAGGCTGACTGAGTATACTAAGATTCAGGTTTACAGAGCCTGTGTCCTGAGCACTCTCCTTTATGGCAGTGAGTCTTGGACACTCCGCGCCCGTCAGGAAAGACAGCTGAATGCCTTCCACATGCGCTGCCTTCGACACATCTTGGACATCACCTGGCAGGACAAGGTGACAAACAACAACGTCTTGGGGAGGGAGAGAGCAAATCACCAGCATGTACACAATGCTGAAACAGAGACGAATGCGCTGGCTCGGGCACGTTGTGCGAATGGGCGACGGCAGGATCCCAAGGATCTCCTGTATGGAGAGTTGATGCAGGGAAAGCGTCCAACAGGCAAGCCCCAGCTACGGTACAAAGACGTATGCAAGAGGGACCTGAAAGCCATGGACGTCGATCTTGCTATATGGGAGACACTGGCTGCAGACCGTTCAGCCTGGAGGCAGTCTGTTCAAAGAGGTCTCTCCAAGTTCGAGGAGTCACTTGCCAAGGAATCGGAGGC
>WNGS01036749.1:0-12517 GCA_020271785.1 Procambarus virginalis | reverse complement strand
TTGTAAATTGAGCGATGCTGAGCAGAAGTACTCCACTGTAGAAAAGGAACTCCTTGCTGCTGTCGTGGGAGTAAGGAAATTATACCAGTATCTCTACGGTAAGCGTTTCACGTTTCAAGTAGATCACCAACCCCTCAGCCACATCGGTACGCTTAAAAACGCAAACCCTAGAATAATGCGCTGGGTGTTGTTCCTTAAACAGTTCACATTCCGTGTGGTTTACATAATGGGAGCCAACAACGTAGGTGCTGACTGGTTGAGTAGGTCAGGGGTGAATAACGAGACATCGAACGAGGGAGACATGAGCGAGGAAATGCAACGCGCATCACCGGACACTGGTTCCCAGTGTGTCTCTGATGTTTCAGGCATGACACAGGTGGAGAGGGGCAGTGGACAGATTAGCGCCACTCAGGATAGATAGTGTCGGGGTGTCACGGTTCTTGTTAGTGAAGGGTTAAAGCAACGGTAGACTGGATCTCCTCTCCAGGTGGTTGCTCCGACAATAACCCTTACTCACCGTCGTTCTACGGGTCTTCCCTCGATCCTCTAGGCTCCACTGCACGCCCCGGAGAGTACCCCAGTCGATCCCACAACCGGCCTTAAGTTGCAAGATGAGTGGAGGCACAGATCATTCCCTCAATCTGTGGCCCGCCCCGACACAGAACTCTTACACAGCCTTTAAGGTCGCCAACTGGTGTTTTTAGGTGTCCAGTAACACAGCAGTGGTGAGGTGTAATTGTGGTAATTGTGGTAAGAGCAATTTCAAATAGTGTGGTCTCAGGCAAATCACTCTGTTTTACATCCTTACACGGTCACAAGATAAATGGAGGGGATGATATCAAACACCAAAGAGTTTTGGTATTTTACTTAACAGACAACGATAAATATATATGCATCAATGTATCAGGAACAATGTATGACAACTGCTCAATCCGTAGCAGAATAATCTGGAGCGCACCGATATGGCAACACCCGACAGCGCCACGCGTCACCTGTCAGATATCAGCTGACCGGGACCCTCGCGATCGTGAGAACAGACTAGTACTTGTTTTCTAATTCTATCACGATCCCCGTTTATTTAACTTTTCACAAAACACTGTATTTAACATTCACATGGCATATTATGATTTCACTGGCCTCACGATCAATATCTTATTCACACTGTACTCACAGTGACTTTTCACCGTACCAAAAGATTACTCTATTCTTAATAATATTTACTGTGAATGCACTCGCTTGATCACTGAACTTTTCTTTATATCTATACTTTCTCTTAAAGAGATATCACTGGCAATCACTTCACGTATATGATATTATTCAGTACACAGGCATGTTCATAGATAAATCAGTAATCAAATTACAGGCATATATATATATAAATCATGAAGATCAATACACAGGCATTTATATCAATAAATTCTAGGCTCATAGCCTAACACCAATATCTGGTTTACTACCAATATATATAATAATAATAATCACAGGAAATTAATAATAGTCACAGTAAATTCTTTGATGAATCCTGGTGCTTGCACACACCCACAGATATATATATGTAAACTGATACTGTGAGCGCTCTGGGTAGCCTCACCACACACTGTGCTCTCTGTGACTTAGACTCAAGTGAGACTTGCTCACAACATATAAAATATTCTGACCAGTATATATAGCTAACTAAAGGGGAATGGGAGGGTAACTGTAAACACCTACTTCACCTATCCTAGGATGACAGTTGGGTTGTAGCTCCTGGTCCAGGCTCTCGCCTCGTACACCCTCCAGAAACACAAGCCAACGCCTTAGGATTTTTGCGTCTCGCCGCTCTCTGTACACTGCAGGTCTGTGCTTCTTCCCCTACAGTACGTCGCCGGGTTGAAGTCGGTCTCCTGGCCGTCAACTTTCCTCCCAACTACGGCAGCCAGCCTACGTCTCGGCGGTCGTCGCACGTTTCCCAAATAGTCCTTGTCACTGTACTCCCAGAGGAACTGCCTCTCACCACTACGAAGTCACTGTGAAGTTATCAGCCGTCCCAGACGATACTGCTTAAGCTCCACACGCACAGCACCCGACTTCAGAGCACTTGAAGCTCACTACACTGTCAATTCCCTCGTCGTCTAGATATGTTACTAGGTATTTGGGAAGACTTCTCGACGTGCTTGCATCCAACTGTTGACTCGTAGGGTTCCACAAAGGTATGGTTACTGTCAAACTCGACAGGATCGTCGATCACACGTTCAACCAAGTTGACAAGGTGGTCAACTCGATTCACTCACGGTGGATTGGCCCGGCCACTAAGCTGTCTCTTATACTGGTGAACTGCCAAGGACGTCACACACGACGATGCCTGGCCCACTTCTTGCAACGCACCTGTTCCGGAGCACTTGTTGCTCAATATTCTGTCAATTCCTTATCTGAGCCACATCTGGGTTGCAGGAAGACCTCACAGAGTGCGCGCTAACAACTGGAGACGCTTACATCCACCGAGTTCGGTAAATCCGTCACTCTGACAGGATGACCGATCGCACGTCCTGCCTCTCGGACGTGTCGTGAAATACTGATAGCGCTAAGGCGCCACCACGGCCGGACTCCCCCTGCCTATGTGATGTCACTTTTTTCAAAGTCGGTTTTCATTGGCTCCCAGTGCCACGTCGCTGACGGTGACCAATCTGGCGACACTGACGTCACGCAGTTTTGGCGGGAGAACAGACTTGCCAGCGCCATTTTGGCTCCCTAAAGGGCCTATCCCACAGGCCAAAATGTTCTTATTTCACAAATTTCTCGGCTCTTCGAGAATAATACTCTCTCCCACATATGTTCAATTGATGCCTGCAATATAGAGAACGCTCGGGAATAGTGGACATGACTCTTACAGCAGGCATGGGAGAATTAGAAGGGGGGAACACCGTCACATACCCCTCCCCTTAAAATAAGAGTCATGTCTGGTTAGTGCATGTGGGACAACGCATCTGCGACTACGTTGTCCTTTCCACTGAAAATCTTGGCTTCCAGCCAGTATTGCAGCCGCCAATGTGTGACATTCCTCATGTGTCTGCCGACCGTCTTCAAGGTCATCCTTGGCGTCCACTGCTTACCTATTATGGACCGAGGGCTCCACACCTCGTGTCCGTTCACCAGCTGGAACTGTGAGAAGTTTAACGGTTCTACCACTACTTGACGAACGACCAACAAAATGGGGTCCACCGTCTCTTCCCATTCGTCTTCCTGCCCTGTGCAGAACATTCTCAGAGCTGTCTCTGAGGTGGAGTGGAATCTTCTGATCGCCCCCTTCGACTGCGATCGGTAGGGCGACGACCGAATCTGCATCACTCCCCAATTTATCACTGTTCGTCTGACACCCTCAGACCGGAATATATTTCCACTGTCAGCCTGATTTTCCCTGGGCCTCCTCACCCAAGAGAAAAGATGTTGTAGTTGCCCAGCCACTTCTCTCGACGTTGAACGTCGCATCGTGGTCACCCCTAGGTGACCCGCAGAGTCAACAGCGTGCAACGGACTCAACACTGCCGCTCTGCACTTGGCTGGCAACGCTACTTGGTCTCTCGTACCTGGAGAGGCTTTTCCGACCTCCATCCTTACAGGTTTACACTGTCTTATTAATATGCCTTCTTGCCTGTTAAAGTGAGTAGCTTTCTCGGGACCAACACGTCCTCCTTTGGCTTACAAATCAACTTGGGGATTCTGCCTGCTGCACCTCCTCGAGACGAGTGCGGTCCACCCCGAGGAGAACCGGTGAGGGTCACCTGTACCTCACCATCTGGGCTGCCTTCGCCCTCCACTCGCTCTCCGGGTTCCATGACGAGGTGATCATTTCCCAGGCCGGCGGACGTCTCCTCGTCGGCCTTATCAGATCCACGCTCTCCTCGTCCGTCGCACTGCCTCGGCGTTACAGCACAGACAGGGAACGCCTCCATGGCGATTCCTTTCTCGTCCCCATAGGCGTCGAACACT
Source organism: Procambarus virginalis (assembly GCA_020271785.1). Taxonomy (NCBI): domain Eukaryota; kingdom Metazoa; phylum Arthropoda; class Malacostraca; order Decapoda; family Cambaridae; genus Procambarus; species Procambarus virginalis. The sequence continues at coordinate 8,551 of WNGS01036749.1, read as the reverse complement.
CCGCCTTTCTTCTCGAAGTGCTCCAAGCACTCCTCGTCCTTCACGAGGTTCGGTAGGACACGTCCTCCACATGCGTCATTTCCCAAAATGACCTGTGCCTCCCTCGTGGGCATCGTCGCACAGACCCCCACTACTAGGGTTTGGCATCCATAATCCGAACTCAGGGTTACCCGGTGTAGGGGCATCTGCACTGGGCCTCCCACAGTGTCCACACTTGCCTCACCTACACAGGTATTCTCGTGACACTCAGGGAAAAGGGTTCTGCTCACCAGGGTAAATTCCGCCCCAGTATCTCTCAGCATCATTACCGGGATGGGGTCTGCGTCCCCCATCCTTACAGTTCCCTCACGCACGAATGGGTTAGCCTTTTCCTTCCTAAGTACGGGTCCATCCCGCACTCCTTCGGCTAACTGGTCCTCTACCCGTACAAAAGCAACGTAACCCCGCTGCTTAGGACGTCTACATTCGCGCGCAATGTGTCCATTAACCCGCAGTTGAAACAGCGGATCCTTCTTCTTCCTCGGACTTCTCTTGCGCCTTCCAAAGACTCATGCTCAGCATCTCCGGCCGTAACGATAACAAGATCTCTTGAGCTCTCCCTCGGTGACTTCTTCGGCGGTTCCACAGCACTCTTCTGTCCTCTGCTGTCTCCATTCGAGGGGTAGGACTTGGGAGAACTCGGTCCTGTCCTCCATCCGTCCGACCTTCTATTACTCCTCCCATAGCTAGAGAATACGGGCGGTCGGTGCTGTCCCTCTCGACGTGGACGTAACGCTTCTTCTAGCATGTCTGCTCGATCGGCCGCGGCTCTCAGGTCCTTGATGTCCGCTTCCTTTACTCTCACCCTAATCTCGGGAGAGAGCACGGACATGAACTTTTCCATGACCATTAGCCCCTTGATTCTTCAGCCGATCTTGCTCCTTCTGACTCCAGCCATTTCAAGAATTTCCTTTCCATGTCCCTCGCCGTCTCCGCATACGATTTTCCTGGCGATCGGGTACATTCTCTGAACCTCTTTCTATAGCACTCCGGCGTCAGCTTGAACGAATGGAGCACGGCCCGTTTTACTGCATCATAGTTGGTACATTCCTGGAGGTCGAGCATATTGTAAGCTTCACGAGCTTCACCAGTGAGCCTTCCCTGAACTAGCTCCGCCCACTCTGCCCTCGGCCACTTCTTCAACGTAGCGACCCTTTCGAAATGCTCGAAGAAGCCCTCAGCCTCATTAGGCACGAAGACGGGCAAATCCCTCTCTCTCACTCGGCGGTCTTCCTGCTGTTGTGGTGGGGCAGTTGGAACTAGTCCTAGCTCAGCTCGCTTCAGCTCAATCTCCTTGTTCGCTTCAACCTCCTGCAGCTTCGTCCTAGCTTCTATTTCGCGCTCCTTCAGCTGTTTTTCTCTTCTGCTTCTTCTCGTTGCTGCTGTGCCTCTCGTTCTCTCTACGCAGCTGTGCTTCTCTTTCTGCTCCTCGCGCTTCAGCTGTGCTTCTCTTTCTTCCCTGCGCAGCTGTGCTTCTTCGCGCTTCATCTGAGCTTCTCTTTCTTCTCTTTGCAGCTGTGCTTCTCTTTCTTCTCTTTGCAGCTGTGCTTCTCTTTCCTCTCTTTGCAGCTGTGCTTCTCTTTCTTCTCTTTGCAGCTGTGCTTCTCTTTCTTCTCTGCGCAGCTGTGCTTCTCTTTCTGCTTCCTCACGCTTCAGCTGTGCTTCTCTTTCTTCTCTGCGCAGCTGTGCTTCTCTTTCTGCTTCCTCACGCTTCAGCTGTGCTTCTTGTTCGCGCTCTTCCTTGTGCAGCTGTGCTTCTATCTGCATCTTCATTATTTTCAGTTTGATGCTGCGCCTGCTGCCACTGGATCCCTTACTGCTTCCACCTACGCTCAAGTTCTCACCTATACTGGCAGGTGTCTGTGGCCGTTCCTCTCCAAAGGCTTCATCACGTGCCTTGAGCTGTGCCATGATCTCAAGTCTTCTTTCTCCCACTTTGGAAGCTCTCAACTTGATCCCAAAGTGGTCGGCGATCGTCTGCAGCTGTGCCTTGGTGCACTCCTCCAGTACTTGTTCGTCTCTCGTGTCGATAAACCTGGCTACTTTATCATCCTCCATCTTGTGACAATGAGTGAAAACTTAGGCCTGATATTTAATACCACAATTACAACCTTGATCTTGCTCGTGATCCTGGCGAGGTCGCCAAAGTCGGGGTGTCACGGTTCTTGTTAGTGAAGGGTTAAAGCAAAGGTGGACTGGATCTCCTCTCCAGGTGGTTGCTCCGACAATAACCCTTACTCACCGTCGTTCTACGGGTCTTCCCTCGATCCTCTAGGCTCCACTGCTTGCCCCGGAGAGTACCCCAGTCGATCTCACAACCGGCCTTAAATTGCAAGATGAGTGGAGGCACAGATCGTTCCCTCAATCTGTGGCCCGCCCCGACACAGAACTCTTACACAGCCTTTAAGGTCGCCAACTGGTGTTTTTAGGTGTCCAGTAACACTGCAGTGGTGAGGTGTAACTGTGGTAATTGTGGTAAGAGCAATTTCAAATAATATGGTATCAGGCAGGTCACTCTGTTTTACTTCATTACACGGTCACAAGATAAATGGAGGGGATGATATCAAACACCAAAGAGTTTTGGTATTTTACTTAAAAGACAACGATAAATATATATGCATCAATGTATCAGGAACAATGTATGACAACTGCTCAATCCGTAGCAGAATAATCTGGAGCGCACCGATATGGCAACACCCGACAGCGCCACGCGTCACCTGTCAGATATCAGCTGACCGGGACCCTCGCGATCGTGAGAACAGACTAGTACTTGTTTTCTAATTCTATCACGATCCCCGTTTATTTAACTTTTTCGCAAAACACTGTATTCAACATTCACATGGCATACTTATGATTTCACTGGCCTCACGATCAATATCTTATTCACACTGCACTCACAGTGACTTTTCACCGTACCAAAAGATTACTCTATTCTTAATAATATTTACTGTGAATGCACTCGCTTGATCACTGAACTTTTCTTTATATCTATACTTTCTCTTAAAGAGATATCACTGGCAATCACTTCACGTATATGATATTATTCAGTACACAGGCATGTACATAGATAAATCAGTAATCAAATTACAGGCATATATATATATATATATATATATATATATATATATATATATATATATATATATATATATATATATATATATCATGAAGATCAACACACAGGCATTTATATCAATAAATCATGGAGATCAATACACAGGCATTTATATCAATAAATTCTAGGCTCATAGCCTAACACCAATATCTGGTTTACTACCAATATATATAATAATAATAATCACAGGAAATTAATAATAGTCACAGTAAATTCTTTGATGAATCCTGGTGCTTGCACACACCCACACATAGATATATATGTAAACTGATACTGTGAGCGCTCTGGGTAGCCTCACCACACACTGTGCTCTCTGTGACTTAGACTCAGGTGAGACTTGCTCACGACATATAAAATATCCTGACAAGAAAATATATAGCTAACTAAAGGGGAAATGGGAGGGTAACTGTAAACACCTACTTCACCTATCCTAGGATGACAGTTGGGTTGTAGCTCCTGGTCCAGGCTCTCGCCTCGTACACTCCAGAAACACAAGCCAACGCCTTAGGATTTTCGCGTCTCGCCGCTTTCTGTACACTGCAGGTCCGTGCTCCTTCCTCTACAGTACGTCGCAGGGTTGAAGTCGGTCTCCTGGCCGTCAACTTTCCTCCCAACTACGGCAGCCAGCCTACGTCTCGGCGGTCGTCGCACGTTTCCCAATTAGTCCTTGTCACTGTACTCCCAGAGGAACTGCCTCTCACCACTACGAAGTCACTGTGAAGTTATCAGCCGTCCCAGACGATACTGCTTAAGCTCCACACGCACAGCACCCGACTTCAGAGCACTTGAAGCTCACTTCACTGTCAATTCCCTCGTCGTCTAGATATATCGCTAGGTATTTGGGAAGACTTCTCGACGTGCTTGCATCCAACTGTTGACTCGTAGGGTTCCACGAAGGTGGGGTTACTGTCAAACTTGACAGGATCGTCGATCACACGTTCAACCAAGTTGACAAGGTAGTCAACTCGGTTCACTCACGGTGGATTGGCCCGGCCACTAAGCTGTCTCTTATACTGGTGAACTGCCAAGGACGTCACACATCGATGCCCGGCCCACTTCTTGCAACGCACCTGTCCCTGAGCACTTGTTGCTCAATATTCTGTCAATTCCTTATTTGAGCCACATCTGGGTTGCAGGAAGACCTCACAGAGTGCGCGCCAACAACTGGAGACGCTTACATCCACCGGAGTTCGGTAAATCCGTCACTCTGACAGGATGACCGATCGCACGTCCTGCCTCTCGGACGCGTCGTGAAAGACTGATAGCGCTAAGGCGCCACCACGGCTGGACTCCCCCTGCCTATGTGACGTCACATTTTCCAAAGTCGGTTTTCATTGGCTCCCAGTGCCACGTCGCTGACGGTGACCAATCTGGCGCCACTGACGTCACACAGTTTTGGCGGGAGGACAGACTCGCCAGCACCATTTTGGCTCCCTAAAGGGCCTATCCCACAGGCCAAAATGCTATATTTTCGCTAATTTCTCGGCTCATCAAAAATACTGTTCTCTCCCACATATGCTCAATTGATGCCTGCAACGTAGAGAACGCTCGGGAATAGTAGACATGACTCTTACAGCAGGCGTGGGAGAATTAGAAGGGGGGGAACACCGTCACAGTAGTGCCTCGCAGATGTCAAGCCGCCTGGTGTCGCTGTATCTATCAATGATTTCTGTGTTGTTTGCTAAGATTTCTCTGGTGATGGTTTGGTTGTGGGAAGAGAATATATGTTCCTTAATGGAGCCCTGTTGCTTATGCATCGTTAAACGCCTGGAAAGAGATGTTGTTGTCTTGCCTATATACTGAGTTTTTTGGGGCTTACAGTCCCCAAGAGGGCATTTGAAGGCATAGACGACGTTTGTCTCTTTTAGAGCGTTCTGCTCCGTGTCTGGAGAGTTTCTCATGAGTAGGCTGGCCGTTTTCTTGGTTTTATAGTAAATCGTTAGTTGTATCTTCTGATTTTTGTCTGTAGGGATAACATTTCTATTCACAATATCTTTCAGGACCCTTTCCTCCGTTTTATGAGCTGTGGAAAAGAAGTTCCTGTAAAATAGTCTAATAGGGGGTATAGGTGTTGTATTAGTTGTCTCTTCAGAGGTTGCATGGCGTTTCACTTTCCTTCTTATGATGTCTTCAATGAAACCATTGGAGAAGCCGTTGTTGACTAGGACCTGCCTTACCCTACAGAGTTCTTCGTCGACTTGCTTCCATTCTGAGCTGTGGCTGAGAGCACGGTCGACATAAGCGTTAACAACACTCCTCTTGTACCTGTCTGGGCAGTCACTGTTGGCATTTAGGCACATTCCTATGTTTGTTTCCTTAGTGTAGACTGCAGTGTGGAAACCTCCGCTCCTTTCCATGACTGTTACATCTAGAAAGGGCAGCTTCCCATCCTTCTCATCTCGTAAGTGAAACGCAACACAGAATTCTGCTCAAACGCCTCCTTCAGCTCCTGCAGATGTCTGACATCAGGTACCTGTGTAAAAATGTCGTCAACATACCTGCAGTATATGGCCGGTTTCAAGTTCAAGTCGACTAAGACTTTTTTCTCGATAGTACCCATGTAAAAGTTCGCAAACAGGACACCTAGGGGAGAACCCATGGCGACCCCATCTACTTGCTTATACATGTGCCCATCCGGGCTCAAGAAGGGTGCCTCTTTAGTACAAGCTTGGAGTAGTTTCCTCAAGCTTGTACTAAAGAGGCACCCTTCTTGAGCCCGGATGGGCACATGTATAAGCAAGTAGATGGGGTCGCCAAGGTTCTCCCCTAGGTGTCCTGTTTGCGAACTTTTACATGGGTACTATCGAGAAAAAAGTCTTAGTCGACTTGAACTTGAAACCCCATATACTGCAGGTATGTTGACGACATTTTTACACAGGTACCTGATGTCAGACATCTGCAGGAGCTGAAGGAGGCGTTTGAGCAGAATTCTGTGTTGCGTTTCATTTACGAGATGGAGAAGGATGGGAAGCTGCCCTTTCTAGATGTAACAGTCATGGAAAGGAGCGGAGGTTTCCACACTGCAGTCTACACTAAGGAAACAAACATAGGAATGTGCCTAAATGCCAACAGTGACTGCCCAGACAGGTACAAGAGGAGTGTTGTTAACGCTTATGTCGACCGTGCTCTCAGCCACAGCTCAGAATGGAAGCAAGTCGACGAAGAACTCTGTAGGGTAAGGCAGGTCCTAGTCAACAACGGCTTCTCCAATGGTTTCATTGAAGACATCATAAGAAGGAAAGTGAAACGCCATGCAACCTCTGAAGAGACAACTAATACAACACCTATACCCCCTATTACACTATTTTACAGGAACTTCTTTTCCACAGCTCATAAAACGGAGGAAAGGGTCCTGAAAGATATTGTTAATAGAAATGTTATCCCTACAGACAAAAATCAGAAGATACAACTAACGATTTACTATAAAACCAAGAAAACTGCCAGCCTACTCATGAGAAACTCTCCAGACACGGAGCAGAACGCTCTAAAAGAGACAAACGTCGTCTATGCCTTCAAATGCCCTCTTGGGGACTGTAAGCCTCAAAAAACTCAGCATATAGGCAAGACAACAACATCTCTTTCCAGGCGTTTAACGATGCATAAGCAACAGGGCTCCATTAAGGAACATATATTCTCTTCCCACAACCAAACCATCACCAGAAAAATCTTAGCAAACAACACAAAAATCATTGATAGATACAGCGACAGCAGGCGGCTTGACATCTGCGAGGCACTACACATCAAGAAGTCAACACCAGCAATCAACAGCCAATTAACGCACAACTATATTCTACCCACTTCAAGACTCCGCTCCAATATAGAAACATCAAGAAATATGGGCCAATAGGCCTTCTGCAGTTCTATCATTACCCAACTTCTATCTATTCCCATTGTTTTGTACCCCACTATTCTGTACCCCGTATTGTATTACATCACCTCACCCAAATGCAGGTATAAAGCCAATGTTGTTTCAGTCATAAGTGGTGTGTGGATAAACTAAAGTCTTTGAAAATGTAATAAGGTTTACGAAACGCGCTCAAGTGTCGCGTCAGACTAGAAATAAAAATGAATTTTGGAGAATTGATTTTTCATTTACCGTCACCAGTAAAAAAGAAACATAAGGAAAATCGAGAAAATTCGTGTTAGAATATTAATCTCACTTTTTCGGTCATATTTAATATATGTCTACAGAATATATCTATATATATATATATATATATATATATATTATATATATATATATATATATATAGTATAATATATATATATATATATATATATATATATATATATAATATATTATATATATATATATATATATAGTATATATTATATATATATATGGTTTGATTATATACCCGCACTGGTCAGGTTGATAAGACAATAAAGGTGAAACATAGGGGTACATAAGGGATAAATGGGGGGTGAAAACATATGAACATAAGAATAGAGGTAACCGCAGAAGGCCTATTGGCCCATACGAGGCAGCTGGTATCTACATACAAAGATTAATTCAGTGTATTGGCCTGTTATGTTGAACATTGTCTTCTGTGTTGGCATCGTTATGTTCTGGTCTTGTCCTTACTCTCATTGTAGGAAGAGTAAATAGTTCGTGATTTGGGTTGTTCATGGTAGGTTGTTCTGTTCTTATGTGAATTGCTTCAAGAATTTGTAATCTTCTTGCATCTTGGGTTCTGTCTATTATATATATATATATATATATATATATATATATATATATATATATATATATACATATATATATGTCTATATATATATATACATATATATATATATATATATATATATAGATATATATATATTATATATTATATATATATATATATATATATATATATATATATATATATATATATATATATATATATATATATGTGACAATGTCAGACCACGGAGGAAAAATGAAACAGAATTTCCTTAAGTACTTTCGTATATTAATATATCTTTAGAAGGAGTTTATTAAGGAGTATTAATATACGAAAAGTACTTAAGAAATTCCTGTTTCATTTTTCCTCTGTGGTCTGACATTGTCACATTTTTAATCACGTGTTTATTTCGTGATATACACACATATATATATGTATATGTATATATATATATATATATATATATATATATATATATATATATAGATATATATATATATATATATATATATATATATATATATATATATATATACTAGAGCTTACATTGCCAACATTACGGATGAAAAAGCTCTGATAAAGCTGGACTTCAATAATGCCTTCAATCTGGTTAGAAGGGATGCAGTACTCAATGCGGTTCATCGCCTTTTCCTTCCCTCTACCCGTTTGTAAACTCATGCTACAGCAAGAATCTAACTATGCTCTTTGGGGAACATGAAATCGAATCACA
>WNGS01036738.1:0-16025 GCA_020271785.1 Procambarus virginalis | reverse complement strand
CACACACACACACACACACACACACACACACACACACACACACACACACACACACACACACACACACACAGTTTACGGTTGAGAGGCGGGACCAAAGAGCCAGAGCTCAACCCCCGCAAGCCAACTAGGTGAGTACAACTAGGTGAGTACACAACATGGGTTCAGGATGGCAGGTCACAGCATCAACATGGGTTCAGGGATGGCAGGTCCTGCCTCACAGGGTTACTTGAATTCTACGACCAGGCTACAAAAATAAGGCAAGAAAGAGAAGGGTGGGCAGACTGCATATTTTTGGATTGTCAGAAAGCCTTTGATACAGTGCCACACAAGAGGCTAGTGAAAAAGCTGGAGATGCAGGCTGGAGTGAAAGGGAAGGTACTCCGTTGGATACAGGAGTACCTAACCAACAGGAGACAAAGAGTCAGTGTGAGGGGTGAGGTCTCAGATTGGCGAGACGTTACGAGTGGAGTCCCGCAGGGGTCAGTCCTTGGACCTATACTGTTTCTGATATATGTAAATGATCTCCCAGAGGGTATAGACTCGTTTCTCTCAATGTTTGCCGATGATGCAAAAATTATAGGGAGGATTGAAACTGAGGACGATAGTAGGAGGCTACAAGACGACCTAGACAGACTGAGTGAATGGTCCAACAAATGGCTGTTGAAGTTCAACCCGAGTAAATGCAAAGTAATGAAACTAGGCAGTGGAAACAGGAGGCCAGACACAGGATACGGAATAGGAGATGAAGTACTTAATGAAACGGACAGAGAGAAAGATCTAGGAGTTGATATCACACCAAACCTGTCTCCTGAAGCCCACATAAAAAGGATAACATCTGCGGCATATGCGAGGCTGGCTAACATCAGAACAGCGTTCAGGAACCTGTGTAAGGAATCATTCAGAATCTTGTACACCACATATGTAAGACCAATCCTGGAGTATGCAGCCCCAGCATGGAGCCCGTACCTTGTCAAGCACAAGACGAAGCTGGAAAAAGTCCAAAGGTATGCCACTAGACTAGTCCCAGAACTAAGAGGCATGAGTTACGAGGAAAGGCTGCGGGAAATGCACCTTACGACACTGGAAGACAGAAGAGTAAGGGGAGATATGATCACAACCTACAAAATCCTCAGAGGAATCGACCGGGTAGACAAGGACAAACTATTCAACACTGGGGGGACGCGAACAAGGGGACACAGGTGGAAACTGAGTACCCACATGAGCCACAGAGACGTTAGAAGGAACTTTTTCAGTGTCAGAGTAGTTAACGGATGGAATGCATTAGGCAGTGATGTGGTGGAGGCTGACTCCATACACAGTTTCAAGTGTAGATATGATAGAGCCCAGTAGGCTCAGGAATCTGTACACCAGTTGATTGACAGTTGAGAGGCGGGACCAAAGAGCCAAAGCTCAACCCCCGCAAGCACAAATAGGTGAGTACAAATAGGTGAGTACACACACACACACACACACACACACACACACACACACACACACACACACACACACACACACACACACCACACACTCACACACACACACACACACGGGCACACACGCACACACACATATGTACACACACACACACGCGCACACACACACACACACACACACACACACACACACACACACACACACACACACACACACACACACACACACACACACACACACACACACACACACACATATTAGCATGGAGTCCATATCTAGTGAAGCATAAGACTAAACTGGATGAGGTTCAAAGGTTTGCCACCAGACTAGTACCCGAACTGAGGGGTATGAGCTACGAGGAGAAACTACAGGAATTAAACCTCGTCACTGAGAGACAGAAGAGTTAGAGGGTACATGATCACCATATGCATGATTCTCAGAGGAATTGATACGGTAGATAAAGACTGACTTTTTAACACAAGGGGCACTTGCACTAAGGGACACAGGTGAAAATTGAGTGCCCAAATGAGCCATTGAGACGTTAGAAAGAATTGTTTCAGTGTCAGTAGTAGACAAATTGAATGCATTAGGAAGTGATGTGGTGGAGGCTGACTCTATACACAGCTTCAAGTGTAGATATGATAGAGCCCAGTAGGCTCAGGAGCCTGAATACTAGTTGATTCACCGTTGAGAGGCGGGACCAAAGAGCCAGAGCTCAACCCCCGCAAGCACAATTAAGTGAGTGCAATTAGGTGAGTACACACACACACATTGGATTGGAGATTTGAAATAGGAAACAAACATGGCAGGGGGAAGACGTAACACAGAGGGAGATGTCACAGAAGGACAAGATGTCCCGCTTCAGGAGATACTCTTTCGAATGTTGAGGGAAATCAGGGAGGAACTACAGGTAATGGGGGGAAAAGGTAGCCAACCTGCAGGATGAACTGGCTGAGGCAAGGGAGGAGATTAAAAGCCTGAAAGAGAATCCCCCAATATCAGACACGATCCAGCCCTCAGGATGATGGTAATGTATTTACAGAATAGACTTCTACAATACAACCCTCATTTGCAAACATGCTTAGAAGGACCCCGGAAGTTGTCTCTGCAGTACAGGAAATTGCCTTGAAAGTTGGTACTTCTCAGGAAGCAGCAGGATGCACTAGCCGACTGACAGAGAGGAAAGGAGCAGTAATTGTAGTAGGTATTAAGGAGCAAATAGGAACCACTCCAAGAGTGAAGAGAGATATGGACAAAGCCACAGTCAAAGAGATCCTTGAAGGGGTACAGATGGGGAGGGAAGAACAGAATATAGAAAAGGTGTTCAGGCTTGGCTGGTACAACTAGAATGAAGATCGATTGATAAAAGTAATTTTCAAAAGCGAGGCCAAAAAAGAAGAAATTTTAGCAAAGAAGAGCAGCCTACTCAATGTACTGAAGTTCAAAAAGGTATTCCTGCAGAGGGATATGACCAGGGAGGAGAGATTGAGGGCAGGAAGGAGCGCAAGGAGAGGGACAGGAATCAGGGAACCACAGCCCGGAACCATACGATCCCAGAAGGGAGTAGGGTACCCTCCACAGGCAGTTCAACAGCCCCAGTGGGAGGAGGATCACACCCACCTCCCACCCAATATTAGCCCTACCTGCCCCAGCCCCTACGCTTCCCTACGAGCCTAAGCCCTCCCTTCTCCCCCACCCCCTATCCCCTCTCTTCTCCCCCAACCCCCCCTAAGCCCTCCCTTCTCCCTCACCTCATTAAACCCACCTTTCTCCCTCATTTCCCCCTGCAATCCCTCCCTTCTCTCCTGCCCCCACAAGCCCTCGTTTTTCCCACTCCACGCCAAGCCCTTCCTCGTCCCCTTCCCCCCCCCCCAACCCTCTCCTCTTATCACCATTCCCCCCACCCCTCCAAGCCCTCAATTTGCCCCAACCCTCTCCAAACTAGATCCTTCCAGCCCCCCTACAACCCAGGTTCCCCTCACCCTCAGCCTCCCCCTACAACCCAGGTTCCCCTCACCCTCAGCCCCCCCCTACAACCCAGGGGCCTCCCCTTCCCTCTCCCCATCCCAGACCCTCCATGTTTACCTACTCCAGTGGAATCAACAGAAACTGAGGATGTACAGAAAAGAGTCAGCTTCAAGGAGATGTACTCGAACATAAATGGGATTACAAGCAAGGCGAGTGAACTTAGGGAAAGAGCCCATGAAATAAACCCAGATGTAATTGGACTCACAGAAACCAAACTCTCAGGAAGCATAATGAATGCGGTATTCCTCCAGGATTACACTGTAATAAGGAAAGAGAGGGAGGGTAGGGAAGGAGGCAGAGTATCCCTACTCATGAGAAAGGAATGGAATTTCAAGGAGATTGTTATCCCAGGCTGTGAAGGGTTTAGAGACTACATAACAGGCACCATGACAATGGGAGGACCAAGAGTAGTAGTAGCAGTGATATATAACCCTCCACCAAATGACAGAAGACCCAAACAAGAGTATGACAAAAACAACATGGCAGTTAACAACATAATTGAAAGGGCAGCCTCTGCTGCCTGTAGAAATCGATCCCATCTGCTCATCATGGGGGACTTCAGTCATGGAAGGATCGACTGGGAGAACAAGAAACAGCATGGAGGAGAGGAAACACAGAGAGCTAAACTACCGGAGGTGGCAACAAATTTTTTTTAAGCCAGCATATCAGGGAACCCACAAGAATGAGGGGAAACGATAAACCAGCGCGACTCGACCTAGTTTTCACTGTGAATGACTCCGACATAAAGGAAATTGACTTCGAGGCCGGAGTAGGAATGAGCGATCACTGTCAACTAACGTTTGAGTATCTGGTCGAAGAAAAGTTACAGTACTCGAGGAAGGGAATTGATTGCAAAAGGCAAGCATTCCATAAGGGAAGCTATGAAGAGGTAAGAAAATTCCTAGCCGATATAACATGGGAAACAGTTCAAGGGAAAGACGGCCCAAGATATGATGGACTATATCACACAGAAGTGTAAGGAGGCAGAAGGACAAAATGAAAACGACATAGCAAGCAAGGCGAAGACTCAACTTAAATTGCTGCACAACCACATCAAGAGAAAGACACCAGTGAATGAACAGGCAATGTAACTGAGGATAAGGGCAGACAGATTTACTACAAACGACAAAAAAGTGTGCGAGGAAATCAATAAGAAATTCCAGGAAGTCTTCATATTAGAGCAAGGAGAAGCTCCAGAGATAAGAGAAGGAATAATACCCACTAACAATAATAAGCACGCTCCGCTAGAGTAAGTTTGAGATTACCAGTGGGGATGCAAGGAAGCATTTGCTAGAGTTGGATGTGACAAAGGCTACATGCCCAGATGGAATCTCACTATGGATGCTAAAAGAAGGAGCAGAAGCACAGTGCCGGTCACTCTCCATGATGTATTACAAATCACTGGTAACAGGTGAACTACCAAATATTTGAAAGACGGCAAACGTAGTCCCGATATACAAGAAGGGGGATGGACAGGAGGCACTGCTTGCATACCATGCAAGTTAATGGAGAAGATTGTGCGAAAAAAGCTAGTGGAACATCTGGAGCGAAGGAAATTTGTGACACAACACCAACCTGGTTTCATGGATGGCAAGTCATGTCTCACAAGATTAATTGAATTCTACGACCAGGCAACAAGAATCAGGCAGGAAAGAGAGGGGTGGGCAGACTGCATATTTTTGGATTACCAGAAAGTCTTTGACACAGTGCCACACAAGAGACTAGTGCGAAAGCAGGAGATGCAGGCAGGAGTGAAAGAGAAGGTACTCCATTGGATGAGGGAGTACTTAATAACACACAACTGTAGCCAATAAGTTACATCAACAATGTAGAGACAGACTCAAGGTTCTCAGAACTGTAGTGGGGTACTGCACTAAATACGGTGTAAATATTAGAATAGCAAAAATGATGTACTTAGCATACATAAGATCTCTGATAGACTATCATGCACCAGCTTTAGTCCTGCAAAATGGCTTAAGTATTGATAGACTGGAAAAAATGCAAAATGAAGCACTCAGAATTATACTTGAACTAAACCAAAGTTCTCAATATGTGGAAAGAATTAAATATACTTAGCATTCGAGATAGAATATTTGAAATCAATCTTATGATGGGACTAAAGCTTCTGTGTGGTAACAAAAACAACAGTATGCCAATTGAACTGTTAAAACACATACGAAATGGAACCAGCGAGTCTAAATGGATTCAAAGAACAGCCACTCATATTAAAGTGATGAGACAGCACGATGTACATACAGATGAAAAAGTACAACACTTTCTTCCACCCTGGCAGATAGTACCTTTTGACATCCTGACCCCTGCATACCCTCACCAAGAAACTAATCACAAACAACCCTCATGCTCAACTTGCTGATAAATTAAGCACCATAGAACACAATCACAATATACAAACTAAAAAAATAACACAGACCATATACACTGACGGATCACTCAATACAGCTACAGAGAGGAGCAGGAAGTGCTGTTATTGCTCATCAGCCCGATGGCAGCACAATTGAAAGGAATATACGAATTAGTAACTGGGCATCCACAATGCAAGGTGAGTTGGTAACAATATTGGTAGCACTCGTAATTATTGACAACACTGAAGTAGACAACTTAATTATTTCCGACTCCCTTTCCTCACTACTAGCAATAAACAGTTTGCAATCAAATAATAACGTGCTTGTCTCAGAAGCCAGATATATAGATATAGATATATAAGGATACTTAGCAAGAGGGTAAATATAAAAATGTTGTGGATTCCTTCTACAGGCCAGTTTCTCTAACTTGTATATCATGCAAGGTGAAGGAGGTGATCGTGAGAAAAAGGCTCATAGAGCATTTGGAGGGAAATAACTTTGTAACACAGCACCAGCACGGGTTCAGAGATGGTAAATCGTGCCTCACAGGGTTAATAGAGTTCTATGACCAAGCAACAAAAATTAGACTGGAAAGAGAAGGGTGGGCAGACTGCATTTTCTTGGACTGTCAGAAAGCTTTTGACTCGGTACCCTATAAAAGGCTGTTACGAAAATTGGAGCAACAGGCAGGAGTAATAGGTAAGGTGCTCCAGTGGATAAGGGAGTATCTATGCAACAGGAAACAGCGAGTGACTGAGAGGGGGGAGACATATGATTGGCTAGATGTCACCAGCGGAGTCTGACAGGGCTGTGTACTTGGACCCGTCCTGTTTCTAATATACGTAAACGAGCTTCCAGAGGGTATAGACTCATTCCTCTCAATGTTTGCTTATGACGCAAAAATTATGGGAAGAAACAAGACAGATGATGATAGACAGAGACTACAGGACGACCTGGACAGGCTGGAGGAATGGTCTGGAAAATGGCTACTAAAGTTCAACTCAGGAAAGTGCAAAGTAATGAAATTAGGCGAAGGAAGCAGAAGGCCAAACACAAGGTAACATTTGGGAGGTGAAATGCTACAAGAGTCCAATAGAGAGAAAGATCTGGGGGTTGATATCACACCGAACTGTGGCCAGAGGCCCACTTCAAAAGGATATCCCCAGCGGCATATGCTAGACTGGCCAACATAAGAACTGCCTTTAGAAACTTATGTAAGGAATCGTAAAGGAGCTTACCTCCTTTACATAAGTTCTTAAGTAAAGAACTTATGTAAAGGAGCTGAAACTCACGTCCCTGGAAGACAGAAAAGTATGGGGAGACATGATAACCACCTACAAAATTCTCAGGGGAATTGACAAGGTGGACAAAAACAAAATCTTTAGCATGGTTAGAAGACGAACAAGGGTATACAGGTTGAAACTTAGTACCCAGATGAGCCACAGAGACATTAGAAAGAACTTTTTCAGTGTCAAAGTAGTAAGTAAATGGAAAGCATTAGGCAATGATGTGGTCAAATGTAGATATGATAGATCCCAGTAGGCTCAGAAATCTGTACACAAGTTGATTGACAGCTGAAAGGCGGAACCAAAGAGCCAGAGCTCAAACCCCGCAAGTACAAATAGGTGAGTAGATGAGTACAGAAACAGAAGACCAGAAACAAGATACCGAATGGGAGAAGAAGTCCTTCATGAAACGGCCAGAGAGAGATCTAGCAGTTGATATCACACCAAACCTGTCTCCTGAAGCCCATACAAAAAGAATAACATCGGCGGCGTATGCAAGGTTGGCTAAAATCAGAACAGCCTTCAGGAACCTGTGTAAGGAATCATTCAAAACCTTGTATACCATATATGTAAGACCAATCCTGGAGTATGCGGCCCCAGCATGGAGCCCGTATCTTGTCAAGTATATGAAGAAGCTGGAAAGAGTTCAGAAGTATGCTTCTAGTCTAGTTCCAGAACTAAGAGGCATGGGATAAGATGAAAGGCTGCGAAAAATGCACCTCACTACTCTTTAAGACAGAAGAGTAAGGGGAGACATGATCACTACCTACCAAATTCTCAGAGGAATTGACAAGGTAGTATTGTGGATTGGGGTTGTCGTTGATCCTTCTTTATGGACAACCCAAAACTCGGTAGAGTGCTTATACTTTACCAGGAGATCACCCTGGGCGCTTCTGGCTCTTGGAGAGGGGATCAACGTCACATGCTTAAGGGATGCGGCTCCAATACTTAGCCTCGTTGTCACGTGCACACACCCACTCGAGCCTCCGTGACTCCCCACTCTCTCCTTATGTGATATGATCTCCTCAATCCCCTTTGACTTATTAGCATTCCCTTCTACCCTGTCCACAGCTGTGGTTCTTGGTTCTTTCTCTCTCTCTCCTTCTTTCCTACTTCCTGGGAAGCCTCACTAGGACAAGGGCGAACACCAGCAAATTTGAATACATTTACTGGACAAAGCACATACACAATACATACACACACATATAATGATAATAATGAATCCTACACTATACTATTTCAGTCAGGTTGCACTCCAACACCATCAGAACTCTATCATCTGCTTATCAAGTGGTATCCTATCTCCTGATTCACCACCTAATACTACCAACCTCCTCAAGTAGGTCAAGTCTTATAACACAATGTTGCACTATCAGCAAGAGAATATATATATATATATATAAACATGTACAAGGAAAACCAGCGTATGAATGCAATAACATAAATGTTAGTATAAACGTTCCTTGATATACAACAATGATCAATCGATCCCTCTATCAGTCCTAGAACACATCTGTATGTCTCTGCAGGTAATCCAGCCTACGACTGTAACTCTATACTTCAGTATAAGTACTCCTTGGCACAAAAATGGCAAATAATCACTCACCTTTCACTGCGTCTTGCACGCTAATGACAACCAAACACTCTACCAACTCCCTACAAGTAATCAACCAGAACTTCCCTTCCACATCTGGAAGTTCACTACCCTGACATCTTCAGGTTCTTCCGGGTTTAACTACCAGGATCCTCCACAGCTCTCCTGGCTGCTACACCATGAAGTTTCCTCGAATAGAACTGGAGTTTCGCCACTCGTATTACAGAAGCACGTGACACTCCTCTTCACTGCTTCTCCTCACACCTCGAGGTTCTACTCTTCACTGTGGGGGCTACTCTTCCTCAGAGTACACTACTCCTTCAACAGCCTTGGAATCTCTTCAACTCACTCTACTGGCTCGAAGTTCTCAGCAACTTCTTCTAAAGACAAACCTGCAACCCTTTGACACGCCAATAAAAACGTTTCCTCTTAAACACATAAACGCAAATAACCACACAATATGTTTGCATCCAACATCTATCTGCTCTCTACATACTGTGAGAGTGGACTTCCCCGTTTGGGCTGGGCCATGCTCCGCTCGGCCAGGCGGCCTTCGAGGCAGCTACCTCGCCAGGAGCTGGGCTCCCTCAGTCATCTGCCAGTGCTCAGAGGAGATGGACGTCGCTCCGTCCTCAAGGACGTTCCTCCATCTCCACTCTCTTATTTTAGGCCTTCTGCCTTACCAAAACATATCTAATCAATAAACATTCGCTACTGTCGCTGGGCACACGATCAACTACAAGTAATCACTATAAACTGGCTTAAACTCGTGCTTACCACAGATTGTCTAGTCGAGGGCGCTCTCCCTCTGACGGAGTCTGATTAAGATGCTCCCAAGGCTCACGTTAATGTCTCTGAGCGGCTTAACAAACTCTCCTTGCCGTCCAGGACTTGAGACCTCACGTTCCCAGCTCGATTCCACAGCTGGAACGTCTGCACACTTCTTTCCTCTTGAAGGTATATCACACAGGGGGTTCCTCTCTAACGGGAGCTCAAACGGAGCGCAGCTTCCCCTCGCGACGTCTGGTACTCAAGTGGGGTCAAAGCCCTTTCGAAGCGAGCCTCACGCCTCCAGCAAATTATCCACATCTCCTAACCAGTCATTTATCTATTTTCTTATTCACTGCCCATACTCTTAAACTCTCTGTAAAATTTACCCAAATATTTTTACATATGAATCTTTACCTCTATATTTCCTAGACCTTCTAATCAGGTCAGGCTTGATAGAATAATTCTCAAAGGGGAGACTCGTTTTTCGGCTGCCTGGGATCATAAGAGTAGTTAAGGATATACTGTTTAACACGAGGGGTATGCGAACAAGGGGACAGAGGGGGAAAATGAGTACCCATATGAGCCACAGGGACGCTAGAAAGAACTTTTTCAGTGTCAGAGTAGTTAACAGATGGTATGCATTGGACAGCGACGTGGTGGAGGCAGACTCAATACACAGTTTCAAATGTAGTTATGACAGAACCCAGATGGCTCAGGAATCTGTAAACCTGTTATTGACTGCTGAGAGGCGGGACCAAAGAGCCAGAGTTCGACCCCCGCAAGCACAACTCGGTGAGTACACACACACACACACACACACACACACACACACACACACACACACACACACACACACACACACACACACACACACACACACATTCACGCACAGTATGAAAGCAAAGTATGTGAGCACACAGGGCATGTATGAAAGCACAGGAACTGAACAAATGGGCGTGGAGGACCTTACGAAATAACAAAACACCAGACAGTAGAGAGAGATACCAGAGAACCACACTAACGAGTATGTTAGTGTGAGAAGAGAAGCTAAGTAAAAGTATGAAAATTATATTGCTAATGAAGCCAAGACCGAACCAAAGCTACTACATAGTCACATCAGGAGGAAAACAACAGTGATGATGAAACAGGTGACGAAAATTAGAACGGGTGAGGACAGGTACACAGAGAATGACAAAGAGGTGTGTGAAGAACTCAATAAGAGGTTTCAGGAGGTCTTTACAATTGAACAAGGAGAGGTCACTGCGCTAGGAGAGGTGGCAGTAAACCAGGCGGCCTTGGAAGGGTTCGAAATTACAAGAAATGAGGTCAAGAGGCACCAATTGGATCTGGACGAGAAAGGCTGTAGGCCTAGACGGAATCTCACCACGGGAATTGAAAGAGTGTGCAGGAGCGCTTTGCTTGCCACTCTCCACAGTGTATAGTAAGTCACTGGAAATGGGAGACCTACCAGAAATATGGCAGACGACAAGTGTAGTCCCAATATACAAAAAGGGTGCCAGACAAAAGGCACTGAACTACAGGCCCTTGTCCTTAACTTGTATACCATGCAAGGTGATGGAGAAGAAAAAATTAGTAAAACATCTGGAGAGAAGGGACTTCATGACAACCCATCAACATGAATTCAGAGAGGGTAAATCTTGCCTTACAGGCTTAATAGAATTCTACGATCAGGTGACAAAGATTAGGCAAGAAAGAGAAGAATGGGAGGACTACATTTTTTTGGAGTGTCGGAAAGCCTTTGACACAGTACCTCATAAATGGATGATGCATAAGATGGAGAAGCAGGTAGGAGTAACTGGTAGGGCGCTCCAGTGGATAAGGAAGTTATCCTTCGTAAGCAATAGGAAGCAGAGAGTTACAGTGAGGGGTGAGACCTCAGATTGGCATGAAGTCACCAGTGGAGTCCCACAGGGCTCTTTACTCGGACCTATCCTGTTTCTGATATACACAAATGATCTCCCAGGAGGTATAGACTCATTCCTCTCAATGTTTGCTGACGACGCCATAATTATGAGAAGGATGAAGATAGAAGAGGACAGCTTGAGGTTTCAGGAAGACCTGGACAAGCTGCAAGAATGGTGTAACAAATGGTTGTTAGAGTTTAACCCAAGCAAATGCAATGTAATGAAGATAGGCGCAAGGAGCAGGAGACCAGATACAAGGTATTATTTGGGAGATGAAATACTTCAAGTGTCTGAGAGAGAGAAAGACCTGGGGGTTGATATCACGCCAGAGCTGTCCCCTGAAGCTCATATCAAGAGGATAACATACGCAGCATATGCCAGATTGGCTAACATAAGAACGGCCTTTAGAAACATGTGTAAGAAATATTTCAGAACTTTGTATACTGCCTATGTCAGACCAATTCTGGAGTATGCGGCTCCAGCATGAAGTCCATATCTAGTCACGCATAAGAATAAACTGGAAAAGGTTCAAAAGTTTGCCACCAGACTAGTACCCGAACTGAGGGGTATGAGCTACGAGGAGAGGCTACGGGAATTAAACCTCACGTCACTTGGAGACAGAAGAGTTAGAGGGGACATGATCACCACATACAAGATTCTCAGAGGAATTGATAGGGTTGATAAAGACAGGCAATTTACCACAAGGGGCACACGCACTAGGGGACACAGGTGGAAATTGAATGCCCAAATGAGCCATAGAGACGATAGAAAGTATTTTTTTCAGTGTCAGAGTAGTAGACAAAATGGAAGTGATATTGTGGAGGCTGCCTCCATACACAGTTTCAAGAAAAGATATGATAGAGCCCAGTAGGCTCAGGAACCTGTACATTAGTTGATTGACTGTTGTGAAGGCAGGACCAAAGAGCCAGAGTTCAACTCCCTCAAGTACAATTAGGTAAGTACACACACACACACACAGAATAATATAGGAAAATGGGATATTTATTTATTTATATATTTAATTATTTATTTGTTATACAAAAAAAATTATTATTGACAATTAGTGTTCAATGTTTCCAAAGGCCTAAGAAATCAGTCGGCGGCTGGTCCGACCAACTTTTTGTAACTTCACACAGTAACGTCCTGAAGTGCCTGTGCGAGGTCATCCGTGTTGCTTTGTCCACGGGCCTCTAGTTTTTCGTCCCTCTTTTTGTGAAACAAAATCATTGTTTTGGTGAGCTGGCATTGTTGCTCAAATATTTGTTGTTGCAGCTCTTTTTCTTTTTGTTTATAATATTCCAGTTCCCGACGTTTCCGTTCACAGTTTATTGCAGCCATTTCACACTGTTTACATGCAGTTTCCTGCTGTTTGCGGCCGCTTTCTAGCCATCCCTCGAAAGACTGATCATTTTCTAGCCATCTCATGAAGGACTCTTCTTCATCGACTTCGTTAGATGACGCAGTCATTGTTGACTTCGTCATAGCTCGGAGGTTGAAGGAATCTTCAGATGCCTTCAAGAGATACATTGTCCTTTATGAAGTATTGTTTGTAAGGCTTTGTTGCCATATGACAGAGGAATAATAAATATCTAAGATAGAGAAAAATTAGTGAGGGAGTTGTAAAAATTTTTACAGGAAGGGATATGTTGTGGTGACGATGATGAGCGAAGGCGTAGTCATGGTGATGATGATGGGAGTGTAGTTATGGGGCGATGATGATGGAAGTGTAGTAATATAGTGATAATGATGGGAGTGTAGTAATGTGGTGATGATGATGATGATGGGAGAGTAGTAATGTACTGATGAAGTTGGCGGGAGGGGTAATGTAATGATGATTGTGAAAGTGGAGTAATGTGTGATCATGATGAGAGTGGAGTAATGTGATGATGATGATAGGAGTTGAGTAATATGGTGATGATGATGGCAGTGAAGTAATAAAGTGATGATGATGAGTGGAGTAATTTTGTTATGATGATAATAGTGGAGTAATGTGGTGATACTGATGAGAGTGAAGTAATGTGGTGATGACGGGAGTGGAGTAATGTAGTGATGATGATGCGAGTGGAGTAATGGGGTGATGCTCTTCGAAGTAGAGTAATGTAATGATGATAATGAGAGTGTATTAATGCAGTGATGATGATGATGGGAGTGGGGTAATGTGGTGATAGTGATGGGAGTAGAGTAGGCATCCATCAGTCTCAGGAGTAGAGTAATGTGGTGATAAGGGTGAGAGTGGTGATGATGATGGGAGTGAAGTAATGTGGTGATGATGATCGAAGTAGAGTAATGTGGTAATGATGATAAGTGTGTAGTAATGTTATGATGATGATGGTAGTGTAGTAATGTGGTGATTATTGTGGGAGTGTAGTAGCCGTGGTGATGAAGTTGGGAGTGTATTAGTCGTGAGGA
The DNA here is from genome assembly GCA_020271785.1 of Procambarus virginalis. Taxonomy (NCBI): domain Eukaryota; kingdom Metazoa; phylum Arthropoda; class Malacostraca; order Decapoda; family Cambaridae; genus Procambarus; species Procambarus virginalis. The sequence continues at coordinate 2,215 of WNGS01036738.1, read as the reverse complement.
TGTTTTAGGGAGTGTAGTAATGTGGGGATGATGATGGGAGTGTAATACTTTGATGATAATGATGATAAGAGTGTAATACTGTGATGATAATGATGAAATGGAGTAATGTGGTGAGGATGATGGGAGTGTAGTAATGTGGTGATAATGATAGGAGTGTGGTAATGAGGTGAAGATGATGGGATTGAAGTAATGTGATGAATATGATGACAGTGTAGTAATATAGTGATGATAATGGGAATGAAGTAATGTTGTGATGAGGATGGGAGTGATGTAATGTGGTGATGATGTTTGGAGTGTAGTAGTAATAGTGATGATGATGGATTTGTTGTGATGATGCTGGGAGTAGAGCAATGTAGTGATGATGATGGGAGTGTAATAATGTTAAAATGATGATGGGAGTGAAGTAATGTTGTGATGATGATGAACTTGTAGTAATGTGGTAATCATTATGGGAATGTCCTGATTCGGTTATGATGTTGGGAGTTGAATAATGTAGGGATGATGATGGGAGTGTAGTAATGTTGTGATGATGTTATGAGTGAAGAAATGTTGTGATGATGATTTGAGTGAGTTAGTCGTGGTGATGATGTTCATAGTCGTGATGATGTTGTTGGGAGTGTAGTAATGTGGTGATGATGATGATGAGAGTGGAGTAATGTTGTGATGATAATGGGAGTAAAGTTACGTGGTGATAATGATGATGTGAGTGTAGTAATGTGGTAATGATGGTGATAATGATGGTGATGATATTGGGAGTGAGGTAATGTGGTGATTTTTTTTTTGCAGGGATATTCCTGCGCGGGCCCTAAGCCTCTGGCTGGCCCACTAAGTGTTGCTTGTTTCTGTTTTACTTGGGCGGAGTATGAGTTTTTATGACTCGTATGGTCGCTTCAGTAAGATTTTGCCATTTGTGTTTAAAAACTTCTTCTGCTCTGTTGAATCTAAGTTGAAATCCTAATGGGTTTTTAACTGTGCAAATGTGATGATGATGTTAGGAGTGTAGTAATGTTGTGATGATGATAGGAGTGTAGTAGTCGTGGTGATGATGTTCGAAGTGTTTCTCTTGAGGTTATCGTCTGATGATTTCGTGGCTTAGCGTCCCCACGGCCCGGTCCTTGACCAGGCCTCCTGTTTGTTACAACCCCCCCCCCCGCTCCCCCAGGAAGCAGCCCGTAGCAGCCTGATGTTGGTGGGAGTGTAATAATGTGGTGATGTCGATGGGAATATAATAATGTGATGATAAAGATGGGAGTGGAGTAATGAGGTGATGATGTAGGGAGTGAAGTATTGTAGTGTTGATGATAGGAGTGATGTATTGTAGTGATGATGATGGGAGTGTATTAAAGTGGTCATGATTGTGGGGGTGGAGGAATGTGGTGATGATGATGGGAGTGGAGTAATGTAGTGATGATGATGGGAGTGGAATAATGTGATGAGGATCTTGAGAGTGGAGTAATGCACTTCTCGGCCTACTATGCAAGGCCCGATTTGCCTAATAGGCTGAGTAATTTTCTTATTTTCAATATTTTTTTTCCAAATAGTTTATTTGAATTATTATTATTATTTATATTAAGACCATAATTTATTGACTTAGTTGTATTAGTTTAGGTTAGGTTAAGATAGGTTAGGGTAGGTTAGGTAGGGTTCGTTAGGTCGGTTATAAATCTACTTTAGTTTTATCTTAAATTTAAACAAATTAACTAATACATAATGAAATGGACAGATTTATCTTTTCATAAGAAAAAAAATTGGAAAAATATATAAATTCTGGAAAACTTGGCTTATTAGGCAAATCAGGCCTTGCATAGTAGGCCAAGTACGACGTTCTGGCTATTAGGTACTATATATATGTATTATATATATATATATATATATATATATATATATATATATATATTATATATATATATATATATATATGTTTTTTTTATGGTGACGGTAAAGAAAAATCAATTCTCCAAAATTCATTTTTATTTCTAGTCTGACGCGACACTTGAGCGCGTTTCGTAAAACTTATTACATTTTCAAAGACTTTAGTTTATCCACACACAACTTATGCCTGTAACAGCATTGGCTCTTATACCTGCATTTGGGTGAGGTGTCGGAAACCGACACACTCATACACAAATAGTATAGTCTTCCCTTAACAGTATCCTCTTAAAATTAGAGAATGGGAGACTCCGTGACTCAGAAAGACATTGCTATATTTACAATT
>WNGS01036724.1:7500-13064 GCA_020271785.1 Procambarus virginalis | reverse complement strand
CCTGAGACGACTTCGTCTAGTTTTACGTTCATGCCTGTCAACTTATCTAATTTTGCATCAATTCCCTCAAGAGATGAGAGATCCTGATCCAGCAGTTGTTTGCCGGAGACCCCCTTACCCTGGCCTGATAAACTATTAGCCGGTGACGACTCTGGAGATTTTGTGGTGTCCTTGAGCGGGGGTGGAAAGCTAAATTACTCCTGGCTGGTTGTTCATATCGGGACGGTCTACCCACAGCATTTATCCGCACTGCTGGCCTTGGGACCTCTGCTGCTGGGAACTAACTGAGGATGACCCTGTCAACCCGTGAATAGCAACAGAATTATGCTGAAATGTTTGAGCCCTATCAATGGCTTTTTCCATGGACGAATATTAGCGTTGGAAATGTATTCTGCCAAACGCTTATCTAACAAACCTTGGCCAAATCGCATGATTGCCATCTGCTCTTCCTCTCCCCGTTCCAGATGTTTGTAAGCTCGATGGGCCAAATGCTGGACTCTATCAGCCCATTCAAAGATGTCTTCACCAGGCTCCTGGTGGGCCTGAGAAAATTTCATTATTGCCACGTCTAAAACTTCCCTATCCCCGAATCTCTTTACAAGTTTGTGCATCATGCGAGTATAATCAATGGATGGTTCACGGTCTAGTATTCGGTTATAGAAATCACTAGCTTTTCCCTTAAGACACCAACCCAAGTTAGTTAGAGAAGTCTTACCACTCCAATCTTTTTCCGCTGCATATGATGTGAAACGGCGATAGAATGGAGTCCAATCAGATTTACCATCATAATCAAGTTCACGAGGTGGTGGACGGAATGAAGTATTCCTCCGACCATGTCGGTTCCGCTGTCGAGAATACGTGGAGTCATCTGAATCAGAATTCTGAGAGCTAGCTGACACCCTTCGAACTGGATGATGAGTGGAATGAGATGAACCCCTAATAGGAATGTGTCCCTGGCTCTGAAAACCAGAACTATGCAAACCATGGATATTACGAGGAGGAGATGTACGTTTGGTGCGACTGCGTGTAGCTGCGCCTCCCGAGACAGCGGAAGCATTTCCATCCGATGATGGTGAGCCTGAACGTCGTCTAGTGTTTGGTTCTGCCAATGTGATGGAACCTGAGTCATGAGGTGGTGGTTCCGTGTCAAAAGATATGGCATTCAACAAAGGAGTTGTAATCTTAAGATGAGATATATGATGAATGTTGTCTGCTGTGATAGTGCGTGTGTGTCTGAATTTAATAATTCTGTTAGCCAATGTGTACGAAACTCCAGGTAATGTTATTAGATCAGTTACCGACGCCAAATTAATGCGTATGCGGGGCATCTTGCGGTAATGAAAAGACACAGCTCAGAACTAATCTTTTTTGCAAAATGTACGTTCACAGCCAAAGTAAACCGGCAATGAATAAGAATAAAACACGTCAGGGAATAGGCCTTAAATCTAGGAATGGTGAAGAATAGTATCCTGTTTCCAAGCCTGTAACCAATGGAAGCAGTTGCCGCTTAAGAATTATCCAGTATGTTTGAAGTAACTATCCACTGTACGATTGTCCAAAAAATTGGAGAAAAATAGGGTGGCCCCAATCATTAGGATGACCTGACCCCAATGTTACTCCCTCCCCAAAATTTTCAAAGGATGGAATGCACTTGGTATGGTCTTGAACACTCACTAGAACTGGATAATTATAAGTGCTTACACTGAACTTGATCATGTATGAAATCTAGAATTATCTTAGGTCTAGAAGCATGCACTTAAATCTAGCTCTTAAAACTAGAATCATGCACTTAAATCTAGAATGTAAACACACATTTCACTCTTAGAAGGACATGTTAGGTAAGAACCTGCCCATATATTTCTAGGTATTTTCACTGGCCACACGTAAGATTATCATATGTAGTAATGTTCACCTACAAAGTGGACATTTGCAAAGATAATTTTCCAAATTTTAATATGTCACATATGTAATTAGTATCACTCACTCAATTAATGTATATCAGTATTTTTCACATTAATGTCTCAAGTAAATTTATCTAATGTTACTGAGAAGTAAGTTCATTCACAAATATCTATATTCAGCAATGAGTATACAGTTCAAAGTTCATGCACTTGTTAAGGAACAACACGATCATTGCAGAGAAATGGATAAGTTCAGGGAAGATGTATGGCATTCCTTTCTCAGGTTTTCAATACACCAGCACAAATTTTCTTGACACATATGTCTCTGTGGAGTCATACATATAAGGAAAATTCGTGAATGCAAAATAGGAAACAGTTCAGTAGGTTGCCACAAACACTTACATATAGCTGACGCCTCTGAGTCCTTCACGACCGTGAGTAAACAATAACACTGAGCCCGGATACGCTCGTGAACGAAGGCTGAATCCGTGAGGTAGCAACTTCCTCCTCACTCCTATTATAAGCACAAAAATACTGAACTCCTTGAATTCTAATGTAGAATATCTTGAAAAATAGTAAATGCAAAGAAAATTGATGATACAACCTTAATGGGAAGCGGAAACGTCAACTGGCGGGGCGGACGCCAACTGGTAGAGCAGACGCCAACAGGTGGTGCGGGCCGGCAGCATGTAGGAACAAATATGGCGGCGGCGTGGCGTCGTGATGGCGTCGTCTTGAGAACAATGAATATACGAAAATCCACAAAAAATAGAGAAAATTGCCAAAAATGGGGAAAATTGATGCAGCGAAGAGGGCAAAAAATAAGGGAAATGAATTTAATACCGAGAATCGTGCTGGATGTGCAGTGGTAGGAGAACACTCTTGAAGCAGGAACAGAGGCACGACGAAGTATAGAAAATCACAGGGAAATGCAAAAAAATAGGGGAATAAAGCACAAATACTGGAATCAGGAACCACAAAATCAGAGACAACGCAGCTGAAAATCACAAATCAAGTCCTAGCAAACTGGAGAACTGCAACCGACGACAGTCAATTTCACTGTAATGTTGAACACGGTCTCAATCACTTGCAGCAGGATAATGATGTGTACAGCGTGGCGAGGTCCTCTTGATCACCGTGTAGGCCGATTACTCACTGCGCCAGTGTGGAGGTGGTCGCCTAGGGGTTATGGCTGACCAACCACGTGGTAATCGACGTACCATAAAATGTGGAGAAAAACGGGGGAAACAGCGGCTCACCTTTAGCCTGAAGTCTTCTCCCAGGGTGATTGAAGCAATACGATGGCTTCTAGGGGCGAGGATGGGCGAGGTCCAAAGTTATCTGGCCAATATGGGGTACTGGATAACCACAGTCCAGGGGGCGTTACCAACAGGTCCGTTCTCGGTCAGGTGCGGTTCTTCTCTGGTCTCCTTCTCGCCTCCAGGCATGCGCGCGGGTGATGCGCAGATGCACGGGGTCGACCTGCCGCCCACCAATCAGGAGCGGCTAATCTAAAAAGTTACTCTGGCGGGCATTTTGAATATGGATCCCTCCACACATATGTGGAGAGCCTAGTGTTACAATTGATATGTTTGTCCTGCACACCGCCCCCCCCCCCCATCCAGTGGACAGCCGTGGATAGGTTACAATCACTTAGTTACTACCTATAGTTAGCAAACTGGAGATATTTGGCTAAAATTTCTGGTCAGTAAGCTGGTCAGTCAACACCCACACGACATTGATACTACATTTTTTATTTTGTTATCTGTTTATATATACGAGAGTTCTTACATTCTTGTACAGCCACTAGCACGGATAGCGTTTCGGGCAAGTCCTTAATCATATGTTCCCGGAATACGACCCCACCAAATCGCTTAACTTACCGTTAAGCGATAAAATACCCATTTTACAGTTGGGTTAAACAGACTTTACAGTTACGGATTTGCGCCCAGTAAATCATCCCCGGCCAGGATACAAACCCAGGACAAAGCGCTTGCGAAATGCTATGAGAGCGTCTTACCACTACTTTAGTGTGTGTGTAAACTAAAGTCTTTGAAAATGTAATAAGTTATTACGAAACGCGTTCAGGCGTCGCGTCAGACTAGAAATAAAAATGAATTTTGGAGAATTGATTTTTCAATTACCATCGACAGAAAAAAGAAACATAAGAAATATTGAGAAAATTCGTGTTAGAATTACTAATCTTACTATTTCGGTCATATTTACCAACACATATATATATATATATATATATATATATATATATATATATATATATATATATATATATATATATATATATATATATATATATATATATATATATATATTTATAAGTGTGTGTGTGTGTGTGTGTGAGGCTATATAGTTGTGATAATTTAATATAACTGCTACAATACTCGCGCAGCAACAACGCGATACAGCAATAAATGACTCAACAATACAGTCACACATCAATAAAGTGACATAACAGTAAAGTGACTCGGTAATACAGTCCTGCAGCCACCTATGAATAGTCACGCAGCAATACATCGATGCTGTGATTAAAGTTTCCATATTACCACCAGTACAGGGATTATATGTAATTCAATATCATAATACACTAATAAAACAATAAACTGATACAGTTATAGATTGCAGCAATACTACTTTGATGAAGTAACACAATTAATAATTTAATACTTTGATACAATAGGTCAATAATAGTGATAATATAATACAGTAATACAATAATATAGTCAAAAAAATACATTGAAGCAATATTACTTTTAAAGAATAATACAGTGATATATTAAAAAATATAAGTAATACAAAGTACATTGATAAAATATACAGTAATAAAATATTACAATGGCTCAATATACATTGAAGCAATACTAATTTCAAGGATTAATACAGAGGTACAATACGCTGATATTGGTCTACAGTAATACAATAACGGTTTGATGCTGTAATACAGTGATTCACTAATATTTTGGCAATAATACAGCAATACAGTGATAGTTTGATACAGTGATACAATAATACTTTGATACAGTAATACAGTGATACAATAATACTTTGATACAGTAATACAGTGATACAATAATAGTTTGTTACAGTAATACAGTGATACAATAATACTTTGATACAGTAATACAGTGATACAATAATAGTTTGATACAGTAATACAGTGATACAATAATAGTTTGATACAGTATTACAGTGATACAGTAATACAGTGATACAATAATACTTTGATACAGTAATACAGTGATACAATAATACTTTGATATAGTAATACAGTGATGCAATAATACTTTGATACAGTAATACAGTAACACAATAATAGTTTGATACAGTAATACAGTGATACAGTGATACTTTGATGCAAAAATACAGTGATACAATGCAGGCGATGAGTAACAATAGGTGGCTGAAATATGTTGACCAATCCACACACTAGAAAATGAAGGGACAACGACGTTTCTGATGTCAAATTATTGACACCAGGTTTGGCAATTTCAGGCTTGTCCAGCCAATGTCTGGTAGTCGGTTGTCGTTTCCTAGGTTCAGAGCCCATCATTTGTTGCATTTAGATGCGTTTGTTAATGTTTTGATCATTTTTGATAATTATAAGAGCCTGATTAAGCTTTGTTGACATTTTCTAAAGAAGGCAAAAGT
>WNGS01036724.1:0-2500 GCA_020271785.1 Procambarus virginalis | reverse complement strand
TGCCGTCGACGCCATCGGTGTCGTCGAGGTTCAGCTTTGGATCATACAGAAGGGTATGCAGTGGTTCGATCCTCAGTATGTTCCCGTGACAACCACTGGATAAGGCCTGAAACAAATTCATAAGACTTCAAAGAGCCAGTAGGCTCAAAGGAGACAGCTCCTATTTATACCCACCCAAAAATCATTCAAATATATGCATAGCCTTCTTTGAATCACTCCAGGGATCACATGTCTATACTATCCAGTAACTTGCTCCATAAATAAAGAAGCATATTCCAAACTAATATCTACCCAGCCTTTTTTTTTATGAATCAAAACTCTGCCAATTTGTATCCACTGTATTGTGTTAAAATTTTTGTTTATACATTTAACACCCAATTAATATCGCCTGCATACACTGTCATCCATCTGAATAATTCAATTATATCATATCCCCCGTAACTTTGCCTTCTTTAGAAAATGTCAACAAAGCTTAATCAGTTTCTTATAATTATCAAAATGATCAAAACATTAACAAACGCATCTAAAAGCAACAAATGATGGGCTCTGAACCTAGGAAACGACAACCGAACTACCAGACATTGGCTGGACAAGCCTGAAATTGCCAAACCTGATGTCAATAATTTGACATCAGAAACGTCGTCGTCCCTCATTTTCTAGTGTGTGGATTGGTCAACATATTTCAGCCACGTTATTGTTACCTCTGCATTGTATCACTGTATTTTTGCATCAATGTATCACTGATTACTGAAACATTAGTTACTGATCTTATCAAATAGCATACTGTATTACACAATTATGTATCACTGTATTACTGTATCAAACATTATTATTGTATTACTGTAATTATTGTTACTGTATCTGATCAAGTATTATTGTATCACTGTATTACTGTATCAAAGTATTATTGTATCACTGTATTACTGTATACAAACTATTATTGTATCACTGTATTACTGTATCAGTATATCAGTTACTTCCTAGTTATGTATCACTGTATTACTGTATCAAAGTATTATTGTATCACTGTATTACTGTACAAATATTATTGTATCACTGTATTACTGTATCAAAGTATTATTGTATCACTGTATTACTGTATCAAAGTATTATTGTATCACGATAGTATCAAGTATTATGTATCACTGTATTACTGTTATCAAAGTTTTATTGTATCACTGTATCAAACTATCACTGTATTGCTGTATTATTGCCAAAATATTAGTGAATCACTGTATTACAGCATCAAACCGTTATTGTATTACTGTAGACCAATATCAGCGCTATTGTTCCCTCTGTATTAATCCTTGAAATTAGTATTGCTTCAATGTGTTACTGAGCCATTGTAACTATTTTATTACTGTATTATTTTATCAATGTACTTTGTATCACTTATATTTTTACATATATCACTGTATTATTCTTTAAAAGTAATATTGCTTCCATGTATTTTTTTGACTATATATATGTATTACTGTATTATATTATCACTCTATTGAATTATTGTGATCAAAGTATTAAATTATGTACTTGTTGTTACTTAATCAACGTAGTATTGCTGCAATCTATAACTGTGTCAGTTTTTATTGTTTTTATTAATGTATTATGATATTGAATTACATATAAATCCCTGTACTGGTGGTAATATGGAAACTTTAATCACAGCATCGATGTATTGCTGCGTGACTGTATTGATATGTGACACTGTATTGCTGCGTGACTGTATTCATAGGTGGCTGTATTGCTGCAGGACTGTATTCCGAGTCATTTTACTTTTTATGCTTCTTTATTGATGTGGTGACTGTATTGTTGAAGTCAATTTTATTGCTGTATCGCGTTGTTGCTGCGCGAGTATTGTAGCCACAAGTGATATTAATTTATCAAACTATCTAGCCTTCCACCACCCACACAACACACACACTTATAAATATATATAATATATATATATATATATATATTTATATATCTATATATTATATATACATATATATCTATTTCTATATATCTATCTATATATATATATATATATATCTATATATATATATTATATATTATTCTATATATATATCTATATATATATATCTATCTCTATGCAAACACGCCTGAATGTCCCAAGACTAAGATACAACTGACACTACACCCCCAAGAAGTGACTCGAACCCATTACTGCCAGGAGCAACGCAACTTGGTTATGTACAGGTACCGCCTTACATCCGCTTGACCATCACGACCGAGACAAAAGGAAGTGATAGCCGGAGCTATATGAACCACTTCCCCGCCGGCCACTCGGCGTGGTACTCTTTGGCATTAGCATTTTATCAACTCACCTCATTTTTTGGGGCAACAGTGAGGAACAACAATGCAAAAAAGCCTGAATGGTCCCCGGACTAGATACAACCTGAAACTCACACCCCAGAGTTTGTTTCCTTTTGTACGGTCGTGATGGTCAAGCGGATTAAGGCGTCCATGTACATACCAGTTGCCGTTGCTCCTGGCAGTA
>WNGS01036722.1:0-16098 GCA_020271785.1 Procambarus virginalis | reverse complement strand
AGATCGACCTTGGACACGTATCTTGCACTGCCCACCTGGTCAATGCAATCGCTCACCCTTGGCATGGGGTGGGAATCTGCCACAGTGATGGAGTTCACCTTTCTGTAGTCTGTACAAAAGCGAAATGTACCATCGCTTTTCTTCACTAACAGGCATGGGGAACTCCACTCACTGTTGCTAGACTCTGCAAGGTCGTTCTCAAGGAGATACCCACATCCTTCCTCATCAGCTCTCGTTTCTCCGGGCTTACCCTATAAGTGCTCTGCTTGACGGGCCTGGCGTCCCTCACCTCTACCTCGTGCATTACACTCTTGTGTCGTCGGGCACGTCGCTAAAGAGAGAGGCATTCTCCCTTAACAGGTTCGTCAGGTCCGCGCTTTGTTGTCCTTCCAGATGTTACAACTTGTCCTCGATTTTCGCCAACTCTCAGAATTGGTGAGATGGGTGCCGTCCGCCCTGGACCACTTTCCTTCCTCTTCTGGAAGTTCTTGGTCCACCTGCATGCACAACATCATCTTCGGCTGGGGGTCTCGAGTCATCGTTCCGTCCTGTTCGGCGGCTCTTTCTTCCTCAGGGAAGAAAAGCTTCAGGCGGTCAACATGACACACCTGTGTCTTGCGGGGTCTGTCCGGCTTACCGATCTCGTAAGTTACAGGACCCAACCGCCCCAGTACCTTGTGTAACACCCATGACCCCCCCCCCCCTAGAGTTCTCAACCAGGGAAGTCTGCTCCAAGAGGTCAGCCCAGATGCCCTCCGGTTTTCTTGTATGTTGATTAAAAATTCCTGGGTTAGTCTTATTCAGCAAAGTTTCAAGTATGTAATATTTCATGATACTCTTGTCAAGAGGGTAAGGGAGTAGACTCCAGATCCTCATGTGTAAACATGCTTGGATTTCCCCCTTTTACCAGGTCAAAGGGTCAGCCATACACGTAATTAATAAGTCCTCTCTTGAAACAGTTTATGGTTTATGTCAAACAAGTTTAATGATAAATTCTTGAGTGTTTGTGTGTTGTACACGTGTGGCCGCCTCTTATTTCTTGGTGTAGGTTTCACAAAAAATCTTCCCCCCCCCCTTTTGTAATGGTGTATATAGGGGCCTGTAGAGCTAGAGAGTGAGACCGGAGAGAGAGTACGGTGCTCCCGGATCGAGGCCGGTTCTGTGACACCATCCACAGGCCGGGAGAGACAGTGTCCACCGGACGGAGACAGAGGTCTTGTTTAAGGTAATGTGTGTGATCTCTGTAATTTTGTTCCATGTCTAAATTTCTTAACTTGTTGCCAGTGTTAGAGTAGGAATTATCGTGGTGTTAGTATAATTTGGTATCTCAATAAACTCATGTTAAATTTCCCGTCTGTGTCAATTGTTGAATCCTCTTAGAATCTTTTGATATCGTGGCTGACAACCGTCTCATATTTAATGACAGTTATAGAAAGTACTCTCCAAGCCAAGCAATGTTTCTTGCCTCGTTGCTTGATTAGTCTCAGTGGTCAAAGGCAGGATGGTGGCAGCGTATTTAATCCTGTGTAGCATTTCCTTGTTGACAGTGTACCTTTGATCCGGTGTAACCATCATATGTCAGCTCATATTACAAGTGTTCAATAACAGTGTTACCAAGTGCAACTGATAGGAAGTGTTACTCAGGATAAGAAGTGTGTACATTTATTAGTTTAGTATTCATTATAGAAGGTCACAGTGGTGACTATTTCACCAAGTTTTACATTGGGTAGTCATAGCCAATGTTACAATGGCAGCAGTAGTGGTTGTCAATGTTACAATGGTAGCAGCGGTGTTCCAATAAATTGTGGGTGTGTTCACAATTTATTGGGGGTCCCGCGCGCCTGCTGCTCGGGTTCGTTGCTGTATGTATGTTTAGGCGGCTCGCGATTTCGTTGCTCGGAGCCATACGTATTAAGTGTTATGATTTAGTGTGTCATACGGGAAACTGAGAGAGTTTGGGGTATGCACGTCGCTCTGAAATCTATGGACAGAAATTAGTTCTCGTTTCTCTGCATAGCTTTCAGGGGTGTACAACTCAGTTATATGTTGTACAGCAATCTGTTCGGCAGGTTGTCTGAGAAATTATCAGGGAAGGACGCTTACTGATAATTTCGGAGGTTACTACGAGGTGCCTCGAGTTCTAGGTTTTAACGGGAAGGTCGCAGACGGCGTACTGTCGCCTAGAGTGTGGCTGAGTTATCATCATAGAGGGGGTCATGTCATGTTTGCAGCGAGGCTGACCTCAAACATTCTAGTCGTGAATTGTGTCTTAGGGAGGACGGCCCTAGTGTTGGATGTCTGTCCCCAAGGGCGGGTCAGACGTAGCTACCGGTCGTGGCTCACCAACGAACAATCGTAGGTTAATCACCACGAGAGAAGCCTTAAAATTAGTTCCGGTAGTCTTTACAAGGGTGCTTCGTCACCTAGAGTAGTCTTACAATTAGTTAAGGGAATTCTTAGTTAAGTATATTGTAGTTTATTTTCATTATTTTACTCAGATTCTTTTCGTAAGTGTAAGGAATTTCAGTGTCGATAAGGTTGTATGTGCACCTGACCGTCTCTTGGTGTGCACATATGTGTATATGGGTTTCTCGTGCGACGATCTGTGGGAGTGTTTATACGAAGCTGTCAAGCTGTCAACACCCCTTCATCTGGGCGCGCGGTCATAACCCTCGTCCACTCAGGAAGGGTACTGTCATAAGTCACGCGGTGTATATTGTATTTACAGCGAGTGTGCGTATGTTGTGATTTACTGTTTAATGTTCATTCGTTACATAGAACATTGTGTTAAAATTTCAAGTTAATATGACGCTCGGTGACAAAGTTACAAATATTGTGTTATTTTGTGAATATCTTTATTATTTGTTTGACTCAGATGTTATCAGAATGGAAGGGGTTCTCAATAGGGTTGCAATCCCCCTCTATTCCTCTCAGTTCCCACCTCAAGTTCCCTACACCTCCCCCACCCACTTCCCAACCACCCTACCCGCCCATGTTCCCTCCACACCCATGTTCCCTCCACCCACCCTGCTCCACTCCCTTCCACCGTCCCCACTATCCCCACTCAAGGTCACTCCACCCACACCTGGCCTTTTCAGCCCCTCCCCTCTCAGCACTGTCCCCTTCCACCCGTCCAACCTCACACTCCTCCCACTCAGTTTCCACCCCACCCGCCCCACCCCGAGTCGGTGTCACCCCTTCACACGCCCTCCACTCTCCCCCCACTTCGTCCTCCCCGCCCGGCGCCCAGTCCCTCAACCCCCCGCCAGCCCTCCCCGCCTCCCTCATACCTCCTGTCATATCCTCCCCCTCCCACATTCCCCTCCCCCACCCTGCTTCCCCCACCCTTCCCAACCCCAGTGTTTCTTCCCCGGGATTCGTTTGTACTTGTGGTAAGATTTCTTACACATTAAGTAGTATTCGTAAGGAGAAATGTTGGACCTGTCATGGAAAAGGTCATTTTAGGAAAGCGTGTACGAGTGTTCGACTTAAGGAAGGGCCGGCACCAGATTACTTTAAGGATAGTCGCCCTACTTTGAAGTCAAAGTTGAGGGTGAGAGTTTGATTGCTTTCATGGACACAGGTAGCCAAGCAACGCTCATTAAGAGTTCAGCCTTCAGCAAATTCAAACAAGCACGGCTTAAACGTTGTAGTAAACAGCTCACAGCAGTTAATGGAGGACAAATTGACATCTTGGGTCAGGCCACAATTAATTTTGAAATAGGTCATGATGGGTCGTACCCTCACACTTGTACAGTGGTTCAGAATCTTGCTTATCCGGGTGATATCTTGATTGGTATGGATTTCTTACACAGGTTCTCATATTCTCTGTCTGCTGAGAAAGGGTCGAGATATTGCCGGTTGAAATTAGGTACTGTATCTTATCCGGTGACATTGACTGACCATCCACCGGTTGTAGCTTCCATCCAGCGGAAGCAGAAACATCATGCCAATTATGCAAAGTTTTTATTTCAGTCTCTTCCAGACAATAATAAGAAGTCGTGTATTTTACATGCTTTTGACAAGCAAACTTGCCCACCACGGTCATTTAGATTCCTTAGGGTGGCCGTGGGTCGTCATATCCAGCCTGGTACTACCCTTCTGGTGGCTGGCAGGTTTGATAAACTATTAATTCCCCACCACTTAATTGTTGTCCTGGACAAAGGTGCCCTCATACCTGTAGTCAATCTCTCACACAAGACCTACCGCTTCAGAGTGGGTGATCGGGTGTCTCATGGTATTATCTTAGAGGAGACATCGATCTTTCAATCAGACCCATCAGAAACACTTACAAACACTGTGCAATGTGGCGCTCTTAATGTTAAAGACACTGGTAAGACTTCTAAGCACAGCACAACGGTGCTCACGCCACCTTGCGATACCAACAATTTGAATAAATTAATATCAGCTCTAGATTTACAGCACATTCCACAGTTAGATAGAAAACGGGTGCGGGAAGTTCTGCGGATGTTCCCCAAATTATTTGCAACGGACGACGATCAAATTGGGTTGTTAGACAGAATTGAGCACACCATTCCAACAGGTGATCACGAGCCCGTGTATACGAGACAGTGGAGGCTCCCGGAACAGGCTAAGAAAACTATCAGAGATGAGTGTCAGAAGATGTTAAGACAGGGAGTTATAGAACCGAGTACTTCACCATGGTTGTCTCCGGTGGTGCTGGTGCGCAAACCAGATGGTAGTTACCGGTTTTGTGTCGACTATCGGAAAGTTAATGAAATTACAAAGGGAGACGTGTACCCCTTACCTCGGATTCAGGAGATTATAGATCAGTTCGCGGCAGCCAAGTATTTCTCGACTCTGGATGCTAAGTCAGCATATTGGGCTATTCCGGTTGCAGTTAGGGACCGTGAGAAAACAGCGTTCTCTGATGGGGTTCACCAGTTTCAGTTTAAGCGCATGCCTTTTGGGCTCAAGACAGCCCCTTCTTCATTTCAGAGGGCTATTAACTTCATCCTCAGTCCTGTGTTAGGTAGACATTCATTAGCATACCTGGATGACGTGGTTATTTACTCCAGGTCGTTTGATGAACACCTTCGGGACTTGACTGAGACGCTTTCATTGTTAGACAAGGCAGGGTTCAAATTAAATATTAACAAGTGCACCCTGGCATCTCAGAAATTCAAGTTTCTGGGGTTCCAGGTGAGCACAGATGGCATCCGCCCTGACCCAGACTCATGCCGCGCCATTGCTGAGATGCCCAGGCCTAGGTCAGCAAGGGATGTGCGCCGGTTTCTGGGAGCAGCCGGGTACTTCCGCCGCCATATTGAGGGGTTTGCTAGTATAACAGCGCCTTTAACTGACCTTGTAAAGAAGAATGCTAAATTTATGTGGACATTAGAACATGATGAGGCTTATACTAAACTCAAAAGTCAATTAATTACCGCCCCAGTATTAGCTGTGCCTGACTTTGATAAGGAATGGGAGGTGCATACAGACGCTAGTGGTGTTGCCATAGGAGGGTGCTTAATGCAGCGTGATTCAGAGAACCATCCTCACCCTGTGGCGTATTTCAGTAGAAAAGTGAAGGGACCTGAAGTTAGATACTCAGCAACAGACAAGGAAGCACTTGCTGTGGTGGAAAGTGTTCGTTATTTTGAGCCTTACCTATTCCAACGTCATTTTGTTATTTTCACAGATCACAGAGCTCTCACTTATATATTTAAAAAGAAAACAAAGTGTCCCCGGATGTCACGTTGGTCTCATGAGCTGTCAGCTCACTCGTTTCAGATCCTGTATAAGCCTGGTCCATCTCACGTTGTGCCAGACACCTTGAGTAGGAACATCGCGTCAGTTAACGTAAATGTCAACATTGAAACTATTGCAAGTGATAAAATGAGAGAATTTCAAATGGGAGAACAGCGATGGAAGGAAATAATTGAATATTTGGAGGGTGGTAAATACCCTATGAAGAAAGGTAACTTTCCCCTGCAACATTTTGACCTGCAGAAGGGTGTCCTATACTATGTTAACGACATGAAAGATCGTGCGGTTTATCAGTTAGTCATCCCCGACGCGTTAAGATCATCGGCCGTGAAACTCGCGCATGCATCTAAGATCGCTGGTCACCCTGGGGTCTTTAAGACCTATATGAGAGCAAAAACTTTATTCTATTTTCCTGGGATGTTATCTTATATAACTAAGTTTGTTAAATCTTGTGCCAACTGCCAACGACGAAAAGGTACCCCTAAGGTACAAGCGCCACTACAAGAGTTCCCTGAAATTTTTGAGCCTTTAGATCGTGTGGGAGCAGATTTGATTGATTTACATAGTAGTCATTCGGGTAATCGCTACGTGTTGGTTCTAGTGGACCATCTGTCCCGGTTCACTACCTTGGTTGCTCTTCCTCGTAAGGACGCGCAGACTGTTGCAGACGCTTTCTTAAGTAAATTTGTCACTGTGTTTGGACCACCTAAAGTATTAGTATCTGACAGAGGTCAAGAGTTCGTTGGTAACACTTTTAAAGAAGTTTGTAAAATTTTAGAAACTACAACAGCCCTCACGACTGCTTACCATCCGCAAGCAAACGGTATGACTGAAAGAACCAATCGTACAATCAAGGATATGCTAGCAATTCTTGCAGAGAAAGATGCTGCCACCTGGGATGAACAACTCCCCTATGTTCAACTAGCCTTGAACACTGCCATTCATCAGTCAATTAACACTCAACCACTGCTGCTTTTCACGGGGCGCTCATGTAATTTCCCATCAGGTCTGCTTAACAGACACGAGATTGTGTACGGTGAGGATTATCCTTCAGAAATCCTCTCTAAAATGCGAAATGCTTGGAGGATTGCCGCTGAGGCTTCTAAGACTGCGAGGAGCCGGTATGCGCACTATTATGATAAGAAGGTTCAACCGTTGACACTTAGAGAGGGAAGCTTGGTTATGAGGTTAAATGAAAAGGCACCTGCCAATCAAAGTAGGAAGCTAGCACCTAGATGGCGTGGACCATACAGAGTAATTAAGAAGCTTGGACCAGTTAATTTTCTGATCAGGGGAATTTTTGATGACCAGGGTGACACAACTATTCATGTCAACAAATTAAAGTGTTACGTTGCCAGGGAGGAACTGGAACTGCCTTCAGCGATTCCCATTCCTGACCCTTCTGAGTTGACTGACCCAGCTGGGATTGCCCAGGAAGGAGAGGAGGACCTTCTGTCAACTCTCATTGGTACCCAGGGTCAGCCTTGTCACCCTATGTTAACGAGGTCACGGGCGAGGCAGGGAGAGTTTTAGTAAGTTGTCTTGCCCCTTAGCAGTTTTTATCAGAGTTCTTAAACTGGCAATTGTTTTGAGATTTTGTCATGGAATGTATTCAGAGTTCATGCCTTACCTACTCTTGGGCTGTACCCTGTCACCAAAGCCCAGGGGGAGTCCTTGTTTCCGCCAGTCGGAGTGTTAATCTGTCTTCCCCAGGTCTGCTTGTCCACACCGCTCTGTCCCCGGTACCTGCTACTCGTGAACCAACATTGAGGCCAGAGGGGTCACCCCTCTGGTACAGTGGAGAGGGGGTTACGTTACACCCCACCCCCTCCCAACAATCCCAGTAACCCCACCACACGGTTACCTGGGAGGGTGATAGTTACACCATTCACCCAGCCGACACCTCTCACCACACGAGGTTGTCCAAGCCCGAGTTCAAGCCAGCAGAGCACAGCTGTCCAGATGTCAACGTACCATGGTGGGCTCCAGTCTTGCAGTTCATCATCAGAAGCACCCACCTGCCTGCTGCGACACACCGTGCAGGCACACCGGAAGTGGAGGCGCGAGGTCAACAAGCGGGTATGCCGGCAGCAGTCACCTATCAGTTCCCCTCGTCCTTGGGGATGCCACATCACTGACTCCACCAAGATGCGCAACGAGGCGGTCACATTCCAACAGCACCTCCCTACTGAGTGTGTTTGACTCGCCAATAGGGGTGCACGTTTCGCACCATCGGCCCAAGGTCAGGCACATTAGGGCATGCGCGATAAGGCGTACCGGCTCAGTAGAATGTGACACAAGCAACGCCTGTACAGTGATGGGCCCCAGGAGCTGAAGTCGGGATCCACCTGGCCTGCCGCCACGCCACCCACGCCTCAAAACCTGCACCTGCTTACTTCTGTTGCAAGACTTCGTTGACGTCACACTCTCTGCCCTGCTGTCACGACTCCTGCTCTGTAGCTGCTGTCACTCATCATCGACCTTCAGCTTCAAGCAACTGGATGTGAGATGTGCTTCCATACATCTCTCCCAACACCGTTCACCTGTGACCGGCCACGTCCCCGGCCGCGGTCACTCGCCGCTGCTCTTCACGCCACCACCTTCGAGCAGTTGGGCAGCTGACGAGGAGTCTGTCACCAGTAGACTCGCTCCGTCACCAGACGTACCCCAGAGCTGTTGCAAGAAGATCTCAGGGTATATGCAGGCATCATCGACGGGCAGACGCTGGACCTCAACATCAGATCTCCAACATCAGATCTCCAACATCAGATCTCCAACATCAGATCTCCAACATCAGATCTCCAACATCAGATCTCCAACATCAGATCTCCAACATCAGATCTCCAACATCAGATCTCCAACATCAGATCTCCAACATCAGATCTCCAACATCAGATCTCCAACATCCGATCTCCAACTTCAGGTCTCCAACATCAGGTCTCCAACATCAGGCCACCACGCGAGAGTATAACGGAGCACGATAGAAAACGCGTATATGAACATGAACATTGATGTGTCAAGATTTACGAATGATGGTTCAGAGAAATGACTCTATTATTAACGGTGTCAAATAGTTTTGTCGAATCAGTTGGAAAAGTGTTACATTTATGTGGATGTAAAAGAAACTAGACCTAGAAAAGTGGTCCTAGACAGTGATCTTAGCTGGATGACTTGGGTCTCTAGCACTAACTTTATCGTGAAATTTATTATTATTTTATTTCATGTATGTGTCTATGTAATAAGTATGTCCTGGTGATGAGTGTCCAGGTTCCCTGTTTGGTACCAGTGTTGGGTACATATTTTTTTTATTATTTGCATGCCTTTTTTTCAATAAAATGTTGTAATGTTAAGAAATGTTTCTGTTGTGGTAAGAGGTAGTCTTACTTTCAGTGTGTGCAGGGTGCATGGAGATTGACCCTGGCACTGTTGTCTTGTGCGGTATTGGATTGGCCGACAAGTGTTCTGTAACGTACGGTTCTGTTGCAGAGTTTTGATGTCAGTTGTTTTTGTAACCATGTTTTATAACTTGTATAACTCATAGGTTTGGCTGTGGGTCATGAGGTACCCAGCAGAGGTTTAGGGTATAATGTTACCTGTTATTTTTTTAATTACTTCATTTTTTATGTTAGAATAGGAATGTTACATATATTTTCATGTTGTTGATCATTTATTTGTGTATGTTTTGTTCTTCAGATCTTCTGAGGAAGGCTTGCTAGCCTGCCTAGTGTGCAGGCAGGATGTGTCATTGTTTCATAGTATTCCGTATTTGTCATGTATTACTTGTATTTTTAACGTTATATGATTTTTAGTTCTAAGTTTCCTGTTCCATTTGGGATATTTTTTTTTATTTTTTTTATATATCATGCTAGTTTTAAGGCGATTTTGTTTGGGTCTTCCAGCCTTCAGGGGAAGCCTTGCTGGACTGCCTTGAGTGCAGTCGGGATTTGTCTTTTTTATATACTTTTGTCATATTTGATCTTCGAATTGTATCATGTGTGAGGGTGTCATTGCTGGTACTTTGCCAGGATTTTTTTTTGTACTTTTGTTTCTTCCATTTTACATTTATGTATTGTTCTTACTGAAGTGTTACTGTATAATGTACTTTGCATCATGTTAATTTAGTTAGTTTACTTTTATCAAAATGTCACTGGCAATTTTTTTTATTTTTCTCTTTTAGGGTTAAGTTGTGGTATTTGGGATGAGTTAGGATAAGACAAAATTGTGCTTAATTTCATACACACGATTTTGTCTTAACTCCGGGGAAAGGGAGCTGTAACACCCATGACCCCCCCCCCCCCTAGAGTTCTCAACCAGGGAAGTCTGCTCCAAGAGGTCAGCCCAGATGCCCTCCGGTTTTCTTGTATGTTGATTAAAAATTCCTGGGTTAGTCTTATTCAGCAAAGTTTCAAGTATGTAATATTTCATGATACTCTTGTCAAGAGGGTAAGGGAGTAGACTCCAGATCCTCATGTGTAAACATGCTTGGATTTCCCCCTTTTACCAGGTCAAAGGGTCAGCCATACACGTAATTAATAAGTCCTCTCTTGAAACAGTTTATGGTTTATGTCAAACAAGTTTAATGATAAATTCTTGAGTGTTTGTACACGTGTGGCCGCCTCTTATTTCTTGGTGTAGGTTTCACAAAAATCTTCCCCCCCCCCTTTTGTAATGGTGTATATAGGGGCCTGTAGAGCCAGGGGGAGACAGAGAGTACGGTGCTCCCGGATCGAGGCCGGTTCTGTGACATCATCCACAGGCCGGGAGAGACAGTGTCCACCGGACGGAGAGACAGAGGTCTTGTTTAAGGTAATGTGTGTGATCTCTGTAATTTTGTTCCATGTCTAAATTTCTTAACTTGTTGCCAGTGTTAGAGTAGGAATTATCGTGGTGTTAGTATAATTTGGTATCTCAATAAACTCATGTTAAATTTCCCGTCTGTGTCAATTGTTGAATCCTCTTAGAATCTTTTGATATCGTGGCTGACAACCGTCTCATATTTAATGACAGTTATAGAAAGTACTCTCCAAGCCAAGCAATGTTTCTTGCCTCGTTGCTTGATTAGTCTCAGTGGTCAAAGGCAGGATGGTGGCAGCGTATTTAATCCTGTGTAGCATTTCCTTGTTGACAGTGTACCTTTGATCCGGTGTAACCATCATATGTCAGCTCATATTACAAGTGTTCAATAACAGTGTTACCAAGTGCAACTGATAGGAAGTGTTACTCAGGATAAGAAGTGTGTACATTTATTAGTTTAGTATTCATTATAGAAGGTCACAGTGGTGACTCTTTCAACAAGTTTTACATTGGGTAGTCATAGCCAATGTTACAATGGCAGCAGTAGTGGTTGTCAATGTTACAGCTGTTCGCAAGATGCAACTATCTGATGGCTCCCAGCTTGACTATGTAAACAGATTCAAATACCTTGGCCTTGAGGTGCCACTGTATGGTCCTGTTGTATTCAGACTCTGTCGTCAGTATAAAGAGAGGCTCCGAGCTCTCAAGGCTGTTGCAGGTTATCACTCAGGCTATGGTGCCAATGTCAGAATTGTCAAAATGATGTACCTTGCATACATCAGATCTTTAGTGGATTATGCTGCACCTCTGCTTGTTTTGATGCCTGAAAGAAAGCTTGGAGGGCTTGAAAAATTGCAGAACGAAGCCCTGAGGATAATCCTTGGGTGCCCTCGTACCACAAAGATACTTAATATGAGAAAGGAACTTAATATTCTGAGCGTTGTTGATCGTGTTACTGAAATTAACTGTCAAATTGGTATAAAAATGCTTAGGCTAACTCATCCTAATCCTTGCACAGAAGCCCTCCAGACTTACTTTATTGAAGATCAGCATTGTTCCAAATGGATAACAAAAACTGGAACTCAACTCAGAATGTATGGGGTTCATGATTTGTACCAAGAGAAACAACAACGGCACTTTCCTGCACCGTGGGAGGTTACACCCTTTCCAGTTTTAATCCCTCCCTTTCCACCCAAGAAGCAAATTAGAGATAAGCCCAAGCTTCGTCTTGAGGCAAAGCTCAACGCCTTAAGCCATATTGATGCTCTGTCCACAGAGCATTCTCTCTCTCAAATCATATACACTGATGGTTCCCTACACCGCACCACGGGTGCAGCTGGAAGTGCAGTTGTTCTGACAATGGGCGATGGCTTGTACTTTGAGTGGGGAGTCCGTATAAACAATTGGGCCTCTACCCTTCAGACCGAACTATTTGCCTTGATCCTTGCACTGAAATGTGTACAAGTCTCCAAACTTGATACATTAATTGTAAGTGACTCCTTATCATCCTTAAATGCTCTCAACTCTTTAAGACATAACTGTAACATGCTCGTGTCCGAAGCTAGACACAAATACAACAAAATTATTAAGGATGGTAACAGAGTCCATTTCATGTGGTCTCCATCTCATGTTGGCCTCCGAATGCATGATAGAGCTGATAAGTTAGCCAAAGAATCTGCCTTTAAAGGAGCCGTTGAGTGTAACCTTGGATTGTCAATGAGCAATCTGAGAGCAGCAGTACACCGAGAACTTCAACAAGATCTTGTAGATCTGAGGCAAAGTGAAATTGACACCAGTAATTCCATCTATCATCATACTATCATGCAAGAGGAGCCACACATCTATGGATCATCCAATAAAATCAGCAGACTTCTAGATGTTACTACTGCTCGGCTTAGACTCGGTTACAAGTATCTCTGGGAATTCTCATTATCTGCTGATGTAGACCTGACCAAATGTAAACTGTGTCAACAAAATTATTCGCACACCCTCCGTCACTATGTGATGGAGTGCGAAAAGATACGTGAATTTAGAGACAATTCTATAACCAATGTTCCAGCGATGTGTAAATATTTCATTCAAAATGATCTGCTACCAGAAATTTTAGCCAAATATCCCCAGTTTGCTAACTGTAGGTAGTAACTGAGTGATTGTAACCTATCCACCGCTGCCCACTGGATGGGGGCGGTGTGCAGGACAAACATATAAATTTGACACTAGCTCTCCACATATGTCAGTTGCTTAATTTAGAACCTGTACTTGAGGTCGATCTCGAACCCATTGTTGATGTGACGACTTATATTGAATTTTGTAACTAGCTCATCAAGATTGTAACTTGCTTAGCTAAATGAATTGTGGGGTTCAGTCCCTGAGCCCATTATGTGCCTCTGTAACCCTTTCCACTACCGCCCACAAGATGGGTATGGGGTGCATAATAAATGAACTAAAACTAAACTTGTCCTGCACACCGCCCCCCATCCAGTGGGCAGCGGTGGATAGGTTACAATCACTTAGTTACTACCTACAGTTAGCAAACTGGGGATATTTGGCTAAAATTTCTGGTAGCAGATCATTTTGAATGAAATATTTACACATCGCTGGAACATTGGTTATAGAATTGTCTCTAAATTCACGTATCTTTTCGCACTCCATCACATAGTGACGGAGGGTGTGCGAATAATTTTGTTGACACAGTTTACATTTGGTCAGGTCTACATCAGCAGATAATGAGAATTCCCAGAGATACTTGTAACCGAGTCTAAGCCGAGCAGTAGTAACATCTAGAAGTCTGCTGATTTTATTGGATGATCCATAGATGTGTGGCTCCTCTTGCATGATAGTATGATGATAGATGGAATTACTGGTGTCAATTTCACTTTGCCTCAGATCTACAAGATCTTGTTGAAGTTCTCGGTGTACTGCTGCTCTCAGAGCTCATTGACAATCCAAGGTTACACTCAACGGCTCCTTTAAAGGCAGATTCTTTGGCTAACTTATCAGCTCTATCATGCATTCGGAGGCCAACATGAGATGGAGACCACATGAAATGGACTCTGTTACCATCCTTAATAATTTGTTGTATTTGTGTCTAGCTTCGGACACGAGCATGTTACAGTTATGTCTAAAGAGTTGAGAGCATTAAGGATGATAAGGAGTCACTTACAATTAATGTATCAAGTTTGGAGACTTGTACACATTTCAGTGCAAGGATCAAGGCAAATAGTTCGGTCTGAAGGGTAGAGGCCCAATTGTTTATACGGACTCCCCACTCAAAGTACAAGCCATCGCCCATTGTCAGAACAACTGCACTTCCAGCTGCACCCGTGGTGCGGTGTAGGGAACCATCAGTGTATATGATTTGAGAGAGAGAATGCTCTGTGGACAGAGCATCAATATGGCTTAAGGCGTTGAGCTTTGCCTCAAGACGAAGCTTGGGCTGATCTCTATTTGCTTCTTGGGTGGAAAGGGAGGGATTAAAACTGGAAAGGGTGTAACCTCCCACGGTGCAGGAAAGTGGTTGTTGTTTCTCTTGGTACAAATCATGAACCCCATACATTCTGAGTTGAGTTCCAGTTTTTGTTATCCATTGGAACAATGCTGATCTTCAATAAAGTAAGTCTGGAGGGCTTCTGTGCAAGGATTAGGATGAGTTAGCCTAAGCATTTTTATACCAAATTGACAGTTAATTTCAGTAACACGATCAACAACGCTCAGAATATTAAGTTCCTTTCTCATATTAAGTATCTTTGTGGTACGAGGGCACCCAAGGATTATCCTCAAGGCTTCGTTCTGCAATTTTTCAAGCCCTCCAAGCTTTCTTTCAGGCATCAAAACAAGCAGAGGTGCAGCATAATCCACTAAAGATCTGATGTATGCAAGGTACATCATTTTGACAATTCTGACATTGGCACCATAGCCTGAGTGATAACCTGCAACAGCCTTGAGAGCTCGGAGCCTCTCTTTATACTGACGACAGAGTCTGAATACAACAGGACCATACAGTGGCACCTCAAGGCCAAGGTATTTGAATCTGTTTACATAGTCAAGCTGGGAGCCATCAGATAGTTGCATCTTGCGAACAGCTCCTCCCTGCCTGGGTGGGCGCCGATTTAGTATCTTTGTTTTCTCTGCTGAGATAATTAAACCTAGGTCCTGACATGAATCTAATACAGAGTTAAGAGTGTTCTGCGTGTTAGCATACCCAGTGGTGTGTATCATTATATCATCAGCATAGCTAATGATGTGGACGTTGGGTTTGCTCGGTATAGAGTTTAACAGCGTGTTTATTAAGATATTAAATAAGGTAGGACTGAGGACACCACCCTGCGGGGTACCTAGTTCAAAGTCTCTTGTTACACTCCTATGCCCCTGAAAAAATACAGATGACTTCCTGTTGGATAAGTAACCCCTGATCCAACAAAGAAGCCGACCACCAATATTCATTCTTGCAAGCTCACTCAAGATAACATGTCTATTTGCAATATCAAAGGCAGACTTAAGATCTAGGAAGGTGGTATATGACTTTTCAGTGTGCAGGGTAAGAAAGGTGGTGATGCAATGATGCACACTCCTTCCATGCATGAAGCCATATATCTGGGGGGATAGCATGGTTCTATTCTATGGAGGAGACGGTTTAGGACCATTCTCTCGAATGTTTTGCAAATGCAGCTAGTAAGGGAAATTGGGCGGAAAGCATTCTCTTGATTTGGCTGGGAATTGGAATGATTATACTGTTGGTCCAAGAGATAGGAAGTTCCCCAGTAACATAGCTCATATTATACAGCTCAAGCAGGGGATTCCCTGGTACTAAAGGGAGCAGACGCAATATGTCATAAGTGATACCATCTTCACGGGGGATGTGGCTTTGCCTTTGTTTAGGGCCGCGAGTAATTCAAACTCAGTGAATGGCACGTTGCATTCATCTTCCTTGTGGAGCATGAAGTCAACGAGCCTTTCTCGATCTCCGTAACCAGCATTTAATCTGAACTGTATGTCTGGGGGAAGATTATTGAAGCTAGAGGTGGTTGCCCAAGCATCGACTAACTCGTTTGCTCTGTGTAGAGGGTGAGGGTGTGCTACTTGGCCGATCTTATCGCCTTTAATTCTTTTAATATCCTTCCATGCCTGGCTGAGGGGGGTGTGAGAGTTGAGACTGTTAACAAAAGTTTCCCAGTTATCTTGCCTGAGCTCTGTCATGCGCTCCCTCGCCTTGGCTAGGGCTTTCTGAAAGAGCTTGAGCATTGCTGGCGTACGTGTTTCCCTATATGCAAGCCCAACTCGTCTGGCAGTGCGTTTCAAAGTACGCAGTTTGGGGTCATTGTAATAGGCATGACGTTTATTAAAGTTCATATGTCCGACTATTGGATGGTGCAGGGGGCCGACCTAAAGGGTCAGCAAACATCTGAATGCTCTGTACTAGACCGTCGTTAAATGTCTGGACTGTGGAAGGATCATAAGTGCTGTACCACTCTGACACATGAGCAACAAAGTCTTCACGTCGAGCAGGAGGAACACTGAGCCGTTTGCGTTTGAAGTTCCCACCGGGCAGGATGGTATCTCCTATACATAGAGTAGTCA
>WNGS01036720.1:0-18463 GCA_020271785.1 Procambarus virginalis | reverse complement strand
CCGACTCATTTAGGGTAAATATCAGATCAAGCAAGGCTGGTTCATCCCCTCCTCTCATTCTGTCGGTCCCTTGACGTGTTGACTTACAAAGTTTCTTGTTGCCACATCCAACAGCTTAGCTCTCCATGTGTCTGGGCCTCCATGTGGGTCTCTGTTTCCCCAATCTATCTTCCATGGTTGAATATCCCATCATTAGTAGCCTGGATCCGTTCCTGATAGCCACAGAAGCAGCTCTCTCTATTATATTGATGGTGGCCAAGTTATATTGTTTCTATCATATTCCTGTCTGGGTCTTCTGTCATTCGGTGGGGGGTTTTTTATTTATACACCAACATAGATGGGGCGAGATCAAAGATACCGGATTAAGTGTTGTAATACAGCTGCAGATGCCAGACATTGTTGCACCTACGGAGACAAAACTTGATGATAATACTTTAAATGAAGTCATATTTCCAAGAGGCTACTCAGTTTGGAGATGGGACCTAAAAATTAGGAAAGACGGTGACGACGTTGTGCTGGTGAAAGAACATGTAAAGATAAATGAAATAATGATTGCCAATCCACAAGAAGTTGACATAATGGCACTAGAGATATGCAATCAGGATGATAAACTAATAATCATAAATGCATATAGTCCACCGCCATGCAACACATGGTCAAAGGAGGTGATGGATAATAAACGAGAGTGTCTTATAATAATAATGAGGGAGATTATAGCGAGAGCAGATAGAGGTAGATCACGACTGTTGGTAGTCGGTGACTTCAACTTGAAATCCATAGACTGGGAGGCATATGAAGCTAGAACAGAGGATTTTTGGACTTGTAAATTCGTAAACATCATCCTGGAAACATTTTGTATTAACATGTTAAACAAACTACGAGGATGAGGTAAGGGGACGTTCCCTCCATGCTGGATTTGATATTTACCAGGAAAGAGGAAGAGAGATTTGACATTCAGTACCTTCCTCCTTGGGTAAAAGTGACAATGTCTTTTTGGGAATAAAGTATGCAATGCGTTATAATCTGGAAGAAAATAAGGAGGTTGAAGCAGTTGAAAAACATGATTTCAAGAGAGGACATAATGGGGGAACTTGTACATTTCTTTGAGGAATTTGACTGGAAAGACTTGTTGTTAGGACATAAAGTAAATGAGATATATGTCAAGTTTCGTGAAATATATTATAAAGGTACAACAAAATTTATACCAAAGCAGAGACCAAGAACCAGGAATCAGGATTGGTTCAACAGAAATTGGGAGAGGGCCAGAGACCAAAAGACACAAAAATGGAACCAATATAAGAAGAGGCCAAACCCCCAAACATGCCAGTGATACAAAGATGTGAGAAACAACTACACGCAGTGAGGAGAGAGGCAGAAAGAAATTTTGAAAAAGGAATTGCAGACAAGTGTAAAACAGAACCAGGACTATTCTATAAATTCATAATCATCATATTGCAGGTAAAGGATAATATTCAGAGGTTGAAAATGGGAAACAGATTCATGGAAAATGGAAAAGAAATGTGTGAAACATTAAACGAAAAGTTCCAAAGTGTGTTTGTACAAAATTAAATATTCACGGAACCAGACACAATTAGAATTCCAGAGAAAACATAGAGCACATAGAGGTGTCTAGAGACGAAGTGGAAAAAATGCTCAAGGAGCTAAGAAAGAACAAAGCAGTTGGTCCAGATGGAGTTTCACCATGGGTTCTGAGAGAATGTGCACCTAAGCTCAGCATTCCACTTCAACTGATCTTTTAGGCATCCCTGTGTACTGGAGTTGTAGCAAATGTGTGGAAAAAGGCTAACATAGTTCCAATTTACAAAAGTGGCAGCAGGGAAGACCCCCTTAATTATAGACCTGTATCATTGACAAGTGTAATAGTCAAAATATTGGAAGAAAATAATTAAAAATAAATGGGTAGAACACCTGGAGAGAAATTATATAATATCAAACAGACAGTATCGTTTTCGATCTGGAAGATCCTGTGTAACGAATTTATTCAGTTTCTATGATCGAGCCACAAAGATTTTACAGGAAAGAGATGGTTGGGTTGACTTCATCTATCTGGACCTAAAAAATGCTTTCGACAGAGTTTCACATAAGAGGTTGTTCTGGAAACGAACATATTGGAGGGGTGACAGCTAAGTTTCTAACACGGATGAAAACTTTTCTAACTGATAGAAAAATGAGGGCAGTAATCAGAGGCAATGTATCGATAAAGAAAGAGATCTAGGGGTGGTTCTAGATAGAAAACTGTCACCTGAGGATCACATTTAGAACATGGTGCGAGGAGCCTATGCTAAACATTTTAACTTCAGAATTGTTTTTAAATACGTGGATGGAGAAATACTAAAGAAATTGTTCACGACTTTTGTTAGACCAAAGCTGGAATATGCAGCGGTTGTGTGGTGCCCATATCTTTAGAAGCACATCAACAAACTGGAAAAGGTGCAGAGACATGCCACTAAGTGGGTCCCAGAACTGAAGGACACGAACTACGAGCAGAGGTTAGAGGCACTAATATGCAAAAACTAGAAGATAGAGGAAAAAAGGCGATATGATCACTGTGTACAAAATAGTAACAGGAATCGATAAAATTGATAGAGAAGAATTCCTGAGACCTGGAACTTCAAGAACAAGATGTCGTTTATTTAAACTAACGAAACAAAGCTACCGGAGAAATATAAGGAAATTTCACTTTTGTAAACAGAGTGGTAGGCGGTTGGACCAAGTTAGGTGAGGTGGTGGTGGAGGCCAAAACCGTCAGTAATTTCAAAGCGTTATACGGCAAAGAGTGCTGGGAAGATGGGACACCACAAGCGCAACTCTCATCCAGTAACTACACTTAGGTAATTACGTGTGCTAAAGTCAAAGTTATCCTAGGGTTTACCACCAGGAAGCACAGAACGTAGGAATTATTGGCTCTACAGTGAACTTAGTGAAGAAGAGCATATAGGAGTCATATTAACAGCCTAAGTAATACTGTCATCAGTGTGACTAAGTAATACTGTCTACGAGGCTTTGAACTATCGCAGAAATATATCTGAAAAATAAAACAAATAGCAAACAGTTATTCAAATTTAAATAAAATCTCCGGCACCCCCCCCCCACAACAACTGGGTTCAAATAATATGAATGAATGAATGAATAAAAATGATTTTTTTATTACCATACCCTCTTTTAACAGTAAAAGGGCTGAATCATGTATATCTATAACATATCTATCAAGGATTTTGACACTCGGGAAGAACTTTCAATATGAACAGATAGACTTACTGTGCAATAAATATTACAGTACATTCGAGATCACAAATGCAATCATTGAGAGGACTGTCAATGAAATACACACAGACTTAGTTATGAAAGCCCATTGGGAACCGTTGCCAGCAGACTTAATTAATACGAATCATATTTCGTGTTAAGTCTGAAAGAATTCAAGATTATTCTGCAATGTTATAGCAACTGCTGTAATTAGCTTATAATAAACTTATAGAGTACAGTACTATAAACACAGGTACTGTAACATTTAATATAAAATGCTGAAAGAAAACTTCAGATTAAGGTCTGGGGGAAAACATATAAAATTTGTCTAATGCACTTCAACTGCTGAAAAACTATTATTTATACGTAATACACTGCACCAGAATGTACTTGGAATCACTTAACATATTACTAATGAACAATGGAACTCGTAGCACCAAACACCACAAAAAAGGAACTGAGAGTGAGGAATGGGAAGGTAATTCCTCTTATCAAGTCGCTGGAGGAAAGAATATTTGATATACAGGGTTATTTCTTTATTAAATGGTTGTGCTCTAATGATAATCATGGAAAGCCTAGGCACTAATGATTGCATCAACGCATTATTTACAATCTTCAGGAGAGTTAATGTATACAATTTTGTCAAGATTACTGAAGTACTGAATAACCACTCGGTCTTAGCAATGAGCTGTCTGGAATCATAACAAATGACAGTTTGAACTCGTACGAAAAAATAATATCTAGTAGTCCAGAGCAAATACACACAAGACTTCGAAAAGAATTACAGATTACACCTTAAACCAGAAAAAAGTCAATGTGGTCTAAAAATACCACCATGGAGTATTCAGCCAACAAATACAAAGCTAGGAAAAAAACTGAGTATGCATGAAAAGAAGCCAAAAATGTGCATTTTAAATAAAATTTCATTTATATCATTTGTGCGTTATATTGAAATATTTAAAGTGTCACGACGAATTCTGCTAACCTAAGATGGAACAAAACGCGGAAAACTATGCAAATTAATATAGGTTTACTGAACTAAAAACGTCGCAATGATCCAAGCAGAATAGGAATCCAAATATTTAGTTGGCAAAAGGTTCAGATTGTCAAATTTGGTCAACTATAATCAGTGCCCCCAAAATGGCATTCACCGAGGCGCGGTGTTTTGGTTTTGAATGCTTCATAAAACTTTATCTTACTACACAGAAATCACAATAGCGTGATGCATCAAATGAACAAATCCACAAGGGCCGTGACGTTCGAATCCTCGTCACGGCCTTTGTGGATTTATCTTACTATGTTGGTGGGCGCCTTGTGTCACTTTGAAGAGGTGTCTCATGCCAAAGTGGCTGCAAAGGGATTAGCGAGACTGAGAGATTCGAATCCTTATCTTGGAATACAGAGATTGTATAGGTTGTCAAGGCCACTAATATTAGAGTTCGCCATTTTTGCTTCCCTTGTTCTGGATGATTGGATATCTGAACCAGGAAAGGTATAGTGGCATGATTGTATTCCCCAGTTAAAAAAAATGTACGATGTACCCTGTCCCAATTAAGTTTGTGCTGGATTCACGCATTTTTCTGGTAGGCAAAGTAGTGTAAGCCCGTCAAATGGATTCCCGTATCTTCGTATAATATGACAACCCATCAACTTGAAAGGACTTGACAACCTTCCTTTCCCTTGCCCTGGTCAGGTGCTGACAATCTGGAAAACAGTACAGATAAAAGACTACCATGATTGCCTTAGCTACATTATCACTTGTGGAACAGAAATCAGGCAAGATGTTGTCTTCATACGAAGTGTTACAGAAAAAAAATATCATTACCCTTTCTTGAAACTTTTATAGGATGAAGGAAAGAATACAAGTGAATTTGAATATTTTTTAATCACACAATAAATTAGAAGCTGCATAAATTGCAAGAAATGACGATCATCTTGAAACTGGACACGACAGTGTGAGTATAATCAACTCTTATAATTAAAACGACAGTGAAGAAAATTGTCTCAAATATATGTTAAGTGTCATCACAAGGACACTGGACAGGAGAACATTCTTATTATATTACGTTACTAATTATAATGAGGAATATGAAGGAAAGGTAATTATAATAGGCCTTATAAATTGAGTAAATGAAGTTGTGCATAAATCAACATAAAGCCTATTGTATGAAAAGCCACAGAGCAATCACTTTGTCATTTTCAACAAGGCTGTCGACCCAACTTGTAAGCTCAAGTTAATCACACACAAGACTTCTCTAATCTTGGGAAGAATATCTATACTCAATAAATAATGTGACTAGAAAGAAATTGTAAAGGGTTACTCTTAAACAATAACAAAACTATATTAGTAAAAAAAAAGACAACTCTATGCTTTTAGTAACAATTTTCACCATATTCATCCCAGAGAATGTTACCAGCCTGTTTGTTTTCACTAGAAAATATACATTTAATGAACCTGAATTGTCAGAACTTTCAGCCGAGCAACATGTGAAAAGACAATCAGATTAGTTTTGAATCAACAGGACAAAATCTCTACAAAAACAAAATAATTATCGTTAATAACAAAACTAAATATTCGTGGAAAAAATAATTCGTTGAAACTGTCTATGCCAACACTTGAAAATTCGAAGATACTGAGATTTCCATTGGATACGGAGTATGTATGAAAAATTTGGACTTTTAAACATTTAGAGGTAGCTTCAAAATTTAAATTTTATGCCGTAGTCGAATTTTCCCCACTTAATTATTATGAGAACTGCACTGTATTATGGCTCTTCAATTTTGAGCAGTTTTCCAGCGGTAATAATTCATCAGTTTCCTGGGGCAACAGCTTACCACTCGATCACAACCTCTCTGATCTTAGTAAATTTCGAAGCACAATTCGATGATTTCGTCTAAAATAACAGCAAAACTGAAAGCAAGCATGATCGTGCAAAAATACGTGATTAACAAACGTTTGCGTCTTCATTGGTATGGGAAGCTGTTGGCAGATAGTTCACGAAACTAAACCGCTTCTGACGGTTAAAGTAATGGTGACAGAAGGGAGTAAAAGTAACTGGGAGTTTCCAAAATTTGGTACAGCTGTGAAAAGTACCAAGGGAAGGCAAGGCCTCAAGTGCTTGGATTCATGATGTCTTCCTGAATAAGTCTGAAGATTGGTGCTTGACACCACTACATCAAACACAGAGCTTCTTGAAGAGCCATTCATTTTTATTGCGAAGACGATTGGGCAGGAATTGGTTTTGATTTATAGTAACTTGAAGTAATTATCTCTAAGGTTTGTTAAGCCTCATTAGGCACATTATCAAATATGGATATGGTACTCTACAAGTGATTCCAGAAAAGTTGACATTTATTAAGAAGGGTGCATTCTGTTCTGTCTGAAAACATGTTCTTTGGAAGAAATAGCCATCTTTCGTGACGATATGTGCACTTCACCGACCGTCGAACTCAAGCATAAAGTAGGTGCGAGATTGCTACAGAGATCACCTGAACTATCCTTTGTTTGAAGAAGCAAAGCAGTTTATGTTGCGAATGCTTTGTCTCACTCAACATATTCACTGGATATGAAAATATACAGTATACTATCAAGATTATCCATGTAACAAGATAAAAGAAACCTCACAGATCTGGAGAAGAGCATCACTAATCTTTCACTCTCTGTAGCCCTGTTTATTTTTGAAAAGGAATCATCATCCACCCACGCTCCAATGAATGATATAACTTTTAAGGAAATCAGGGCGCCTCCCGAATCTCGGTTACGACGGCTGGTATAACTGCCTTTATCCAAAACCTTTTTTTATTTGTGCAAACATCTTGTTGGTGTCTCAGCCTTCGTCCTTAGTTGTTACCGCGGTAAACCGGAAGATGGCCTCCAGCAAGCCAAGAAGCCTGAAGATCCTCTGGAGGAGGACAGGCATGTGAATTAATATATATATGATAGATTTTGTGTCATCATATTGAAGCGGGATTAGTGAAAGCTTTACCAGCAATTTGTAAAGCTAGAAATCTTTAAGGAAGTAAAGGAAAGGAAGAAAGGAAAGCAAAGCTAGAACTCCTCTCCTTCAACAGACAATAAAAAGATACTTTGCACCCCAAAATAATTGCAAACTATCACTAAAAACCGGGATTCGGGCCACAGTCATTTGAGCAGTTCTCAAATGTTTAAATTCGATATACTGTACAGTATTTGGTAAAGAGAACAATCACCGACATAACATCTTTCAGATAAGCTCAGTTTCATACTAATTTCTATCACCTTTGATCCTCTTATGGGATTTGAATGATCTGTCATATGTTAGTATATGTCATATGTAATATTGAAATGAATTATTCTTGAAAAATTTATGGTAATGATGGCATTGACCCCAAGCAATGTGGTCTGTTCGTCCAAAAAAATTCATGTAAACAGTAACTCGACAGCAACACTCGGTTTCCACCGTTAGGACTATTCAATTTCCTGTGGCACTCTGGAACAGACGTATTTGGGATGCCCTCTTCTACTAAAAATCTGTGGAAGTGTGTCCATCAAAATTGTAACCTATGAAATAGGAGTCGCTTTGGCTGAGCATTGAACATCAGTCTACACACAGATAACACAATAGCTTGATGCATCAAATGAAGAAATCCACAAGGGCCGTGACGAGGGTTCGAACTCACGTAATTTGCCGTCTGGGAGCCTCTCGGACGTAGATTCAAACCCTTGTCACGGCCCTTGTGGATTTGTTCATCAGTCTACTCTAGTTCATCAAAACTCATTTCAAAACAGACTAGTTCATGAACACTTGACGAGCCACTCTTCTATGTTGAGGGGAAAATGTGCGCATAGGTGAAAAAAAAAGTGAGCGGTGATGCAAAGAGTAACATCATGACGAAGGTTCATGAACAGTGGTTGGCAGCAAAGAAACTTGCATATCAATTAACTAGACAAGAACCTGCAAATATTGTGCACACAGCAGAGAATTCCAGAAACGCTACATTGTCAGCTTTACTATGCCGCCCCCTTCCCGATCAATAAGCTTCGGAAAAAGTAAATAAAGTAAAAATTCAAGCCTTCACTTTTTCAAAACTGCAGACAGATGGCAGACATCACAAACCCTCATAACAGTATATGTCTGAATTAACCACTTTGCCAACCTTTGCATTACAGGATGATTCAACCCACTTCACCAAATTTTGATGACCATTTCACAAATGCAACACTAGAAATGATTCAAAAAGAGTACAATATATATATTCAGTAATGGAGCGGAAATATATGCTCTCGCAAACATCAAATCCTCTACCCAAGGGACAAACAGCATCGTATGTAAAGTGCTTAAACTCACAGGGGGGGGGGGGAGAGAGAAGACGAAGCATTTCCTTCTCAACAGGTAAAATAAAATATAGAGCACAGGACTCGAGTAAAAAAATAAAGTTCATAATTCTCAAATCACGTTAAGGTTAATAACTACAAATCTTCATAATTAAAAAAAATGTTGATTAACATGTTAGCAGAGAGTCAGTAAAATGCTATAGACCTGCACAGATCAGCAGACGCAAATACCTTGACGCTGAGAAACTTTCAAATTTCTTTTGATGAGCTGAAAGATCCCCTCCCTCCATGTTAAGGGTCAACAACTCTTTAGTATGATCAAAACTTGTCATAGCTAATCGTCAGCAAGCATGTGAATCATAACAAATTATAAGCCCTGTGTACAACTTGGGTATTTGCCTTAGTGTAGCGAACTACCGAACATCAATAAAGTAATATAATTCTGGTGGGATGCCCCTAATTCAATCTCTAACGGTCTAACCGAACACTCATAAGAATTTCAAATATAAAAAAATCATAACAAATATGACGATTTACCTCGACTTGCCAAACCATGTTAATTATTGGCTAATAAAACGTCAACAAAAATAGTTGTCAGTAGAAACCAAGTATATGGACTCGACAATCCTAAACAATTAAAAAATAATGTACATATATGGATTCGTAACTCTTAAGAGGCTACAGCATTTCCAATCAATAACAGACCGCATATGAGATACAAAATTTGCAAATTTTTCATCACCTTGCAGAAACATCAGCCCAATACAAGCACTCGAAGTATTTGCATGAGTTTCTAAAAGTGCATCTTGGGATTTACATCGATTCAAACTGTGAAAGCTCTAATAAATCAGTATATCAAAATAGTATAGTTACTTTGGCAGCAGGACTGCACTTTTAATTCACTGAACTAATCTCCTAAAGCACTGTTGAATCTCCAGGACTGCTCCGAGAATGTCCTGAGAGTTTCACAAAGGTTAGGCTTGCGAATCGACTTGGTCTCGCTGGCCATTTTGTCCAGCAGACACAGACCGTCAACAATTGAGTTATACTTCACTTGCAACATGCAGAACTCAACTAAAAATCCTCCTCTTGAAGTTATAAAGGGTCGCTTCTTGCATGTATCGTCGCTCAAGGCCACATCACATCCAGCCAAAAATTCCTGATTCAGCAGACTTCACAACAATCACTTCTTAAGAGGCCTAGAGCTGCAATGACGACTTCCTGCGCTCCACACTCTGGTTCCCTCTCACTTGTCATGTGACCTGAGGATACTCTTTGATTAGTTAATTCATGTTGCTTACAGCCAATAATATGTCAGTCCTTCATCCGGGGATGAAGATTCTCGAAGCTCCCGCTTGACGCTTCTGGCGCCAAACTTGCCCACTTCCAACGACACTTGCCTACGCCATGTTGGAAAAAAGGCCGACTAGGCTATCCCCCAGAATTTTAATATTTCAACCAAATTCAAAATTGGACCTTCTGCCTCCCCTTAAATGTGCTCAAATTAAACCTGGGTTTGTCTTACGCAATTAAAAGATGGTGAGTATGACTCTTTGACAGACCGAATAGGTGTATTAAGTAGTCGGCATCGTAACACGTGCTAAATTTGGAACAATTTGAAGCTCAAAGTTAAATTGACATTTGTGGCTAAATAAACATATCATATGATAATGTTTACAAACTTTCATTTCTGATTATGGCTTGATCTTCACATATTCCCAATTTAGCACTAAATAATTTTTTATNAATAAGTTTTACGAAACGCGCTCAAGTGTCGCGTCAGACTAGAAATAAAATGAATTTTGGAGAATTGATTTTCATTTACAGTCACAGTAAAAAAAAACATAAGGAAAATCGAGAAAATTCGTGTTAGAATATTAATCTTACTTTTCGGTCATATTTAATAATATATATATATATATATATATATATATATATATATATATATATATATTATATATATATATATATATATATATATATATTATTGCCCCAGCAACCATTATAGAGCCAACAAAACAATACAAACAGTCCGGCTGGGACCACCCTCTAGTGGAAAAAGTAGCTGATGCTATGCTCAGCGCTGCAACATCAGACAAGGAGAAAGCCCGCCTCAGAGCAGTGCGTGCCCCCCATGCAGGAGACTTCCTCCTGGCAGTACCCATGTCAACAATGGGCACGCGCCTAGATCCAGAATCCCTTCGTGTAGCAGTGGCCCTCTGCCTTGGTGCCCCAATTCACACTGAATACAAGTGTATTTGCAACAGGGTGGAAGCAGACCAATACGGACTGCATGGGTTGCATTGCGGAAGCACAAAGGGCTGGCATGCAAGACACAACGAGGTCAATGACATCATCAAGAGAAGCCTCGTCTCAGCTAAGTGCCCAGCGGAGAGAGAACCTCGCATCTTAGGGGTCCAAAACCCGGATTTCCCCGCACTTCGCCCTGATGGCATCACCATATACTCATGGAAGGAGGGTAGACAGTTGGTGTGGGACTACACATGTGTATCCACCCTGGCTGACACCTGTGTACACTTCGGAGCTGATCAAGCAGGTGGGGCAGCCAACCACAGGGAAACAGCAAAATCTCTCAAATACAGGCGACTGGCAGGTCAATACCTTTTTGTTCCCATAGCGTCTGAGACGCATGGCCCCTGGGGCAAGAGTGCCTTGGGATTTCTCAAGGAATGGGTTCCAAGCTCATTGACGTCACCAGAGACCCAAGGGCTTGCAGTTTTTTTGTTTCAGCGCCTCAGTGTGGCGATCCAGAGGGCAAATGCTTGCTGCCTCCTCGGTTCCTGTCCGGAAGCGGAGGAGCTTCAAGAGATCCATAACCTTTAGGCATTTGTCTTGTATGTTTTGTAACCTTTAAATACACAATAAAGCATAAAAAAAAAAAAGGAAGGGGGTGGTAGGAGAAAAGCACACAGAAACTGTATTGGAGGGGACCACATTCCCTCCAATGCGTTATGTGTGATTTCCTCCGAGGCTATGGGTCCCCTTCTTCCAGCCAGAGGTGGTACTCCCTTCTATAAATTAAAAAAAATATATATATATATATATATAATATATATATATATATATATATATATATATATATATATATATATGTGTATATATATATATATATATATATATATATATATATATATATATATATATATATATATATATGTATATTATTATTATTTTATATTACATGGGTAAAGTTCCTGAACCCATTATGTGCCTCTGTAACCCTTTCCACCACCGCTAACGGTATGGATATAAGGTACATAATAAAGAATCATTCTAATGTGAACATGTTCCACAACGTAGATGGGCTCGTCTTTCAGTGCACAATGTTTTTCATCTGTGATGAGCTCATTTTATATTATTTACTCTTTAGCTATCTATTGTAAGAACAAAATTTCTGTGAGTGCTTTCCAACTTTGAGTCCATTCCTTATTCAATTAATCATCTCCCATGCACCAATTACTTTGATGTTGCACATACTCAAATATTGTCTATAATTTTTTCAGGTTACGGTAAACTGTAGGACTTTCCTCTAATGCCAAAAAGGCTCACTCGTTGCAAAAGTTTATACATGTGAAATTGGCAGTATTTTATTAGTTTATTTAAATTGTATTAACTTCTTTGGCAGGTACGTCCTCCCTACAGCTCATCGTGGGACAGTTGACACTCCGGAAGATAAGGTGCGTTCATTCTGTGTTATGTTGCGATGCCATTTTAATATCGACCCTCATCATGCTTTATAAAACATGTAAGACAGCCGAAGTAACTTTTTGTTCAAATTTGACAGGACGTATTTTCTATGCCATTTTGGCATTTGTGAATTTCTGGGTGTAGCCTAGCTGTGTGATTCTGAACATAGGGATGGGTAGCGTCGTTGGATTAAGCAAGAATTTTGGGCTCGCCAGATTAGAGCCAGGCAAATGTATGCGTACACCTAATTGGCCAAGTTTCATACTTGCCATCTAATTGGGGTTACCTGAGGGCACGTGACTCCTAAGGGGATGCCGTGAGGCAGTTAATTGGGCCCGAGGCCTCGCTACAACCATTGAGCTGGCAAAGATGAAACATGCTTTAAGATTTACACATGCTTCAATAATTAGCAGATTTTTTATAGCCGCAGTGAAGCCAGACCTTAGAAGAGCCGAGAGAGAGCTCGTTTGTATCGAAACGGGTGTGATTGTAACTTCGAGTAAACCAGTTTACCATTTCCCAAAAGTTAATGAGGAGGGATGAATCCGGACACAATTCGCGCAATGCTAGTGGTGTGGGACTGCTGTTTCTCCAAATCCAAGCCATAGAGAACTCCAGGAAGAAGGGTGAGGAATTGGAGGAATTGCCCGTACTCGCTAGCAAACCTGTGGAGCCTCAACTAACACTGAACGACCAGTCCGGGCAAGTGGGTTGGTTATTCAGAAGGTAACGAGTGCAGTGCTGTGCCATAGACACTAAAGTTCTGTTACTCCAGTGGCATAGTGATTGCAGCATTTAAGTGTAGCAGCCAATTGACCAATCCAATACTCCACTTAGAGAAGCATTGAAGTGACAACCCTGATAAGTCATGATTACCCTACAGTGATAGTTGATGAATTTTTTCGGCAAAAAGCTCTTTAATGGTTGCTTAAACCAGTGTTGGGCTACCAACTTTGGTATAATAATTGCAATGTTTACCTTTATGTCTGGCAACCCTAAAATTTAGCCGCGTTTTTGGACCAATGCGACGGTCAGAGTGGAAACAGAAGATTGAATTGCTAAGAGGTTATAGTATTATGGAAATTTAGGAAGACTAAGTGAGAAATTCAGCAATATTATGAATGGCGCCACAGAGCGCGCCGTGTTTGTGAGCAAAGGACACATTGGATGGTTATCATTGGGACGTCTATTTAAAAATGGCACAGGTAGTGCCAAGGGGCACAGGTACCGCCAAGGGGCACAGGTACCGCCAAGGGGCACAGGTACCGCCAAGGGGCACAGGTACCGCCAAGGGGCACAGGTACCCTTCTCTTTCTTCCCCATCAGTTCGGTCAGGTGAGAGTTCATTACGTGGGCACGACATACTTCACGAGATAAATTTTTAATATAGGCACACTTTGGACTGTGGTTGTCTAAATAAAAAATGAAACGTTTTTACACGTTTTGATTAAAATGTTTTGTCGCAGCACCTACCTTCCGGAAAGCCCTTTTCCTGTCTAGTAAACAAAACAAAAAATTACAGAAAATAACGTCAAAGATAATAGGAAATAGCCATTAAACTGTTAACCAACATGCATATGTCAACCTAGCCTCGATCTCCACAGACCAAGATATACAAATATGGATTATATATATATAATATGAACACTTAATTGCATCCTAAAAGTCACAAAGACACCAGCGGGCAGTGCCATCCACAGAGAGGCACCTTAGAAAATATACCCAGCCCATTGGTAAGGTAGACCAATTAGCTTCTTTAGTGTCGGGTATCCCCGTGTGTACCTGAAGGAGTCAATTTTCGACCTCTGTTGGAGGTGAATTTATTCAAGCTTTGGAGTGTCTCTAGCAATAGGTTGAGCAGTGAATTTTTCCTAGCTATGCGGACGGCAACGTGAAGTGTGGGGGAGAAATTA
Source organism: Procambarus virginalis (assembly GCA_020271785.1). NCBI lineage: Eukaryota > Metazoa > Arthropoda > Malacostraca > Decapoda > Cambaridae > Procambarus > Procambarus virginalis. The sequence continues at coordinate 4,264 of WNGS01036720.1, read as the reverse complement.
GAGCAAGAGGAAATGGAGGCAGTACTCAGAACAAGAGGAGCGACAATACACAGATAGGCAGCAAGTTCATCATAAAACTGCTTTCGTGGCTACACAGTCCTACAATTAGCAAGACGCTAAATGTACAAATAAATCATATCACCGTGATGTATCAATGAACATATCAGTAGGAGCCATGTGGAGGATTCGAACCTATGCGCTGGTAACTCGCAGGCGACACCAGACCACTAGGTTGAGGTCAACATTGTGAAGCTTGAGAGGACAGCACTAGTGTCAAGACACTGCAAACATACGCGAAGTGTTACGATAACGTGGCTGAAGAAATGTTGACCAAACCACACACTAGAAGATAAGGAGACGACGACGTTTCGGTCCGTCTTGGACCATTACCAGGTCGAAACATCGTCGTCTCTAAATCTTTTAGTGATGCTCGACAGACCACTGGAACATTATGTAACACAGTGCATAGTTACAAACTCAGTAAAATTTCAACTTAGAATCAATAGAGCAGAAGTTGTTGTTAAACACATGGGGCATAATCTTACTGAAGCGAACATAGTCATAAATACTCATACTCCTCCTAAGTAAAACAGAAACAAGAAACCAGTAACAATTAGTAGGCCAGCCACAGGCTTAGAGCCAGCGCAGGAATATCCCTGCAAAACAAATCTTCTAGTGCGTGTGGTTTGGTCAACACATTGCAAATCTTTTAAAAGTTTGTGATAATGCAGATACACGACTTCACTACAGCTCTTGGGGTAGTAACAGTAATGGTAAAGTAGCAGCCAAGATTGAAACTTTCCATTAGTCAACCTGAAAGTAGAAATTATAGTGACGCCACCAAATGTAAAGATTGTTATATGCTTAGAAACGGTAAAAGTCCTGCAAGAGTAATTGAACAAATTGAATCCTGCAAAAGTGATTGATAAAATTGGACTCCTCAGAAAGATTCAGACGAGAATTACAATTGGGTTGAATCCCTCGCAAAATTTAATAATAGAGAGAAACTGAATCTGCAATGTTGAACGATACCTCAAAGATTAATAAAGCAGCAACAACACACACAGTTTTAGGGACTGTAATAACACAGGTCCAAGAACCATTAAATCTTGGAAATTGCTAACTATACCGACACAAAGCAGCGCTCCAGAACCTATACATAAATTTAAATGCAAACAAATAAAGCACTGACAAACACGTATTGGAAGGCGGAAGAGATGCGGATTGTACAGCCAACCACGACTCCTACCAGTCCTCAATAACCAAATTTTGGAGACCAACTTCACGCATGGCGCACACGCTGCTCAAGCTGCTCCACAAGAAATAATAAATGTACTAAAAGCTCAAGCTATTCATACAGACCAGAATGATGTGCCATCTTTTGGACTATGCGCAAAATTGCAACTGGATCCCGTTGAAGACAACTTCCAGATTCTACAAACTCTATAACAGTCAGTATAACAAAAATGTACAAAAATACAACATTGAAGCAAGATTAAATCATTGCAAGACAACAGACCAGATGACAGGTTGTAAGAGAACCAGTTGGAAACATTATAAAGAACTGTAGATGAAGAACATAATCTGTAGATTGCCTATAGATTATGAAGAACATTTATAACAAAAAACTCCCTAAACCTCTGGTTAGATAATGGAAAAGGTGGTGTAGCACACCAGGTACTCAGAGAATGAGATAACACAAGGCGAAGGGAACGATCAGGAGAAAAGCGTTAAGCCATTACGACTATATAGCACTTGGAAGGAGTCAGGATAAGGATTTGGGATGGGACGGGGGGAAAGGAATGACGCCAACCACTTTGAACGGTCGGGGGATTGAGCTCCGACGTCCATGAAGCGAGACCATTGCTCTACCGTCCAGCCCAAGCGGTTGTGCAAAGAATAAAAGCAATATCATATAGACACGCAGAATAACAGCAGACACCACACCATCGACAAGATCCAAGAAGGCAGACACCACACCATCAACAAGATCCAAGAAGGCAGACACCACACCATCGACAAAATCCTAAAAGGCAGACACTACACCATGGACAAGATCCAAGAATGCAGACACCACACCATCAACAAGATCCAAGAAGGCAGACACCACACCATCAACAAGATCCAAGAAGGCAGACACCACACCATGGACAAGATCCAAGAAGGAATACACCACACCATCGACAAAATCCTAAAAGGCAGACACCACACCATGGACAAGATCCAAGAAGGAATACACCACACCATCAACAAGATCCAAGAAGGCAGACACCACACCATGGACAAGATCCAAGAAGGCAGACACCACACCATCAACAAGATCCAAGAAGGCAGACACCACACCATGGACAAGATCCAAGAATGCAGACACCACACCATCAACAAAATCCTAAAAGGCAGACACCACACCATGGACAAGATCCAAGAAGGCAGACACTACACCATGGACAAGATCCAAGAAGGCAGACACCACACCATGGACAAGATCCAAGAAGGCAGACACCACACCATGGACAAGATCCAAGAAGGCAGACACCACACCATGGACAAGATCCAAGAAGGAATACACCACACCATCGACAAGATCCCACAAAAACAGCATCAGGAAGCACAGTCTAAGCGAGGTGCATGGAAAGTAACAACACAAGAGTCGAGCATGAGCACTCAATACTGTCTGATATACAGGACCACAAGCAGCGAAATTAAGAATTTGGATTCAACATCTATAGAGGCGTTAGAGTTCGATAGACAGTACCAAGGAAGAATGCAGTCCATGAGTCACAATAACGTGGCTGAAGTATGATGACCAGACCACACACTAGAAAGTGAAGGGACGACGACGTTTCGGTCCGTCCTGGACCATTCTCAAGTCGACTTGAGAATGGTCTGGTCAACAATGCAGTCTAGCCATAACAAATACTGAAATGCAATGTGCAAGAACCTAGAAATAAAACTCCGTATCATTCAGGAATATAATCGGTATAAACACAGATATCGTTTTGTAAGGATCCCCTTCCCCAACAAAAATCCTTCAGTATGATCGGCAACATACCACACAGCATAGAGGTGATACAGGGAATCAGTGATATGCTAGATATACGAAAGTAAATCCAGTTTCGTGCCAAGATAGAGTAGGGGTATGAGCAGTAACAGAGCATACAGCAGACAACTATCTCATACAGCATTATCAAACCCTCTCAACGTGAGCTAGGAGCATAGGCAGTGTTCGATTTACCTAAGTATATAAATTAATTTATGACAGTGTTAGACCACAGAGGAAGCATTGAAACGGGAATTTCCTTAAGTACTTTCGTATAATAAGACATCTTCAGAAGGAATGAAGTCCAAATAAATTAATTTATTTGGACCTCAATGCTCTACGGCAAGAGTTGTGTGTGAATTGTTTGAGTCAATGTTGATTGGCGTCATTTAACTGAAATTCTGCAAGTATGTTTTGAGGTGACACTTGTGAATACCTGGGAAACCTAAACACACTGATGGTGATTACTGTAATATAATGTTTTTATGAATTGCTTTCAACTATCAGATAGGTGGAAGGACGACCAAGTGATCAAGAACCACCAACATGGTATTATTTTACGAAACAGAACGATTTTTTGTACCATCTGTACAAACAAAGTGGATATTAAAGAAGGGCCAACAAAATATATGTCGTGAGGAACATGGAAGACAGTACGCAATATATATGCCACCTGTTGATATGACAATTGGAGAACAATCACAATGAAGACATTACATTTTTGGGGAGAAGGTGACCCCCTTGTCAACACCTGCATCAGAGGAGCTCCAGGATGTTTCAAAATTCCTCCTAAGTATTGTGGAACAGATTGATGATAGTGAGTGGTGTTCCAAGGAAGATAAAGGTGCAGTGGTAAAATAGGCGAGGTAACACGAATATGCCAAGGGAAGTGAAACAATTGGATGAGAAAAAGTTGTCCTAGTGTTAACAGTGCAGATGACGAATTGAAGATGGCCGCCGGCAAGACTAAAAACAAAACAGAGCTAGATTATGGGGTTTCAATGAATTCATTGAATCTACACAAGCAGTTGACAAATTATATATTATATGAACTATCATGTAGAAATAATCGGAAAATTGAAATAAAGTAATGACCACTTGATTAACAAGAATTAGGTCTTGAGGGGTTAGTGAAAGACTTATACAAGGACAAAAATCATTGGAAACAAATAGCAAAGCCATGGAAGAGGAAAATAAACTCTTAAAATAGCTTTTGGAAGAAGT
>WNGS01036708.1:0-10979 GCA_020271785.1 Procambarus virginalis | reverse complement strand
TCCTCTCAACACCCACATCACCAAACACCCCCCCCCTCTCCACAACCACAACCCTACACCCCCCTCTCACACTACATCCCCACCCACACCCCCTCTCCACCACACACCACACACCACTCCGACCCCCCCACACCCCCTCTCAACACCATCACCACACCAACACCCCTTCTCAAACAACACACCACCAACACCCCCCTTCTCAACACCAAACCACCCAACACCTTCCCTCATCCAACCCACACCACCCACACACCTTCCTGCTCACACACACCCACCCAAACTTCAAACCACACCACCTCACACCTTCCTCCAACACCCACACCACCCGACACCTCCGCTCAAGACCACACCACTCCAACACCTCCCTCTCACCACCACAGCCACTCCCACACTCTCACTAACTAACCCCAACAGCCACACCACCAACCCAACCTCACCTCTCAACACCACACCAGAACAGGCCGGGTAACAGGTAGGGCGCTCCAGTGGATAAGGGAGTACCTAAGCAATAGGAAACAGAGAGTTACAGTGAGGGGTGAGACCTCAGACTCAGCGGAAGGTCACCAGAAGAGTCCCACAGGGCTCTGTACTTGGACCTATCCTGTTTTCTGATATCCGGTAAAATGAATTCTCCCAGGGGTATTAGACTCATTCCTCTCAATGTTTGCTGACGACGCCAAAATTATGAGAAGGATTAAGACAGAGGAGGACAGCTTGAGACTTCAAGAAGACCTGGACAAGCTGCAGGAATGGTCGAACAAATGGCTGTTAGAGTTTAACCCAAGCAAATGTAATGTAATGAAGATAGGGGTAGGAAGCAGGAGACCAGATACAAGGTATCATTTGGGGAGATGAAATACTTCAAGAGTCAGAGAGAGAGAAAGACCTGGGGGTTGATATCACGCCAGAACCTGTCCCCTGAAGCTCATATCAAGTAGGATAACATCAGCAGCATATGCCAGGTTGGCTACATAAGAACGGCCTTTAGAAACTTGTGTAAGGAATCTTTCAGAACATTATATACCACATATGTCAGACCAATCCTGGAGTATGCGGCTCCAGAATGAAGTCCCTATCTAGTCAAGCATAAGACTAAACTGGGAAAAGGTTCAAATGGTTTGCCACCAGACTAGTACCCGAGCTGTAGAGGTATGAGCTACGGAGGAGCGACTCAGTGAATTAAACCTCACTTCGTTGGAAGACAGAAGAGTGAGGGGGGGACATGATCACCACATTCAAGATTCTCAGGGGAATCGACAGGGTTGATAAAGACAGGCTGTTTAACAGGGGGGTGTTGGGTGGTGTGATGTTGAGAGGGGGTGTTGGGGTGTGGTGTTGAGAGGGGGGGTGTTGGAGTGGCATAATTTTGAGAGGGGGGGGTGTTGGTGGTGGTGTGGAGTTGAGAGGGGGGTGTGGGTGGTCTGTTGTTGGGTGTGAGAGGGGGAGGGCCACACTATCTGAGCTCCGCGGAAAACAATATATATCTAGGGATATTTCAGTGATACAGGACCTAAACACAGTCAGATAACTTTTAAAGTGTGTCTCAACATATTAAACAATATATCATAGTGATTACCATCCGACCGTTTGTGTTCAAGGAAAAATATGTGAAATTCGTGTGTATTCAACGCCTGCCCACGTGGTGCCAGGAATCCTTAGGAAATAATTGCCAAGTCGCAAATAAATTACATCCCTCGCTATTGAAACATCAAGAAATCAGTGCCTATAGTGCTAAGCTCTCTATGCAAAATCTGTGTCTACTATAAAAAACAATTAAGATAACATATCGTAATATCAAGTGAACAAATTATAGAGAAAATAAGTCCGTCGTGTGTATGTAAACAAGGGCCATTTGGAGGTAGGCCCACCTTGAGTATCCACTGTGTGTGTATTCTTCCAAATAGTGTAACGTACTCAGGAAATTAGTGCCCAGACACAGAAATTAGTCGCCTCTACTGTAAGATAACTAGTGGGAAAATGCAAGTAATGTAATCTAACAAGTGAACAAAACAAATTAAGAGTGCAACACGTGGTAGCAACACTGCCCGTCCATACAGCCTCCCCCAGGCCTATCTCAAGTTGGTAAACACCCACGGTCAACACCCACGGTCAACCCCCAACGGTCAACACCCCACCTTCTAAGCACCACCACCACTGAACAGAAGTGTTCAACAAAAATGTCTTTGATAAAAACGTGCATAGAATGCAACATGAAGGTAGATTACCAACAGAGCTTTCAATGCCAACTCTGTTCAGCAACCATACACAAAAAATGTGCCAACATGATTAATAATCCGAGGAGAAATGGTCCCAGTGACCACTCTCTGTACAGCCTCAGCAAAAAGGATGATGAAACTTTTTTGAAGATGATGAAAATCCTGGATAAAACTCCCGTCGAAAACAGAGAATCACTAATAAATGCATGCATAGCAATTTCTAATGTCGTCAAACAAACTGTACATGACACCAAGGTACAACCAGATGCGGCACAGAGCTCGGTGGCAGCGGCGCCTGAGCAAAGCGCAGAGTCGGGGACGCCTGAGCAAAGCAGGGAAACGGAGCAACCCGTCCTCTTAAAAAGAACGTCACTTTTGGCTCGTATGCGCGATATGGCCAAATTTGGACGTATTTTGAAATGAAATCGACTCAAAAAAGTAACGTTCTGTTCCGTTTTCTATTTGAGTCGTCCGGCGTACGCGCAGAGGTTATGAGAGGACACTTTAAATTAACGTTTTTCATACCGTTTTGAAACTTTATGAGAATTTCCTGCCCACCTAACCTATCAGAGGACCCTTAACTTACTGTTGTTGAAAAAAAAATTCCCAAATTTATTTTCATTTTTTTTTTCATTTTCAAATTACGTCCAAATTCGGCCATACTGGCAAACAGCCAAAAGTGACATTCTTTTTAAAAGGACAGGTTGGACGGAGACGCCTAAGCAGAGTGCGGAGCCAGACACGCCTGAGCAGAGCGCGGAGTCAGACACGCCTGAGCAGAGCGCGGAGTCGGGGACACCTGAGCAGAGAGCGGTATCGATGGCGCCGGAGCAGAGCGCGGTGTCGCGGGCACCGGAGCAGAGCGCGGTGGCGATGGCACTGGAGCAGAGCGCGGTGTCAGAGGCCCCGGAGCAAAACACGATGTCGGGGACGCCGCAGCAGATTGCAGTCCCTGGCAAAGAGAAACAAAGAAAACAAGGCCCCCAAATCTGTTGGTATTACAGTTGGACTACCTGTAAACATGGGATATCGGGAAGAACAAATGGAACATGTAAGTACGATCACCCTAGAAAGTGCAGAAACCTCCTCAATACAGGTAAATGTACCAAAAGCTGTGATTTTTTTCACTCAGAAATTTGCAAGAACTCTTTAGACAGGAAAGAGTGCTTCAATGCTGAATGACCAGCTTTTCATATAAGAGGTACCAGGCGAATAAAGCCGAAAGACCGCCACTATGAAAACAGCCATTACTCCATCGACCAGGATAATTTTTTAGCAAGAGGAGGAGGAGAAGAATGGCTAAAAATGACCAGACTCTACCACCAATTCGGTCAAATGCTAAAGAAGACGCAAACACAGTGGCCTCCTTACCAGAGCTTCAGATATTAACATCAAGTAAAGTATCCAGCACTTCCACTAACACGGTAACATCATTTATATTTGACAACATCCAGGGTATAAAAACACGCAAATCCAACAAAGTTCATTTTATAGATGGTGTCCTTCATGAGGCAAATGCAGTGTTTGCAGCCCTAATGGAAACTCCCACAAAGGACTACCATGATGGTGATATATGGATCTCAGAACCATCTTTTCAGATGTGATAGGAACCGCCGGCTACAGGGTTATCTTGAGGTTATCTTGAGATGATTTCGGGGCCTTTTAGTGTACCCGCGGCACGGTCCTCGACCAGGCCTCCACCCCCAGGAAGCAGCCCGTGACAGCTGACTAACACCCAGGTACCTATTTTACTGCTACCTTACCTTACCTTGAGGTTACCTTGAGGTGCTTCTGGGGCTTAGCCCGGTCATCGACCAGGCCTCCTGGTTGCTGGACTGATCAACCAACCATGCTAGGTAACAGGGGCATAGGGTGAAAAAAACACTGCCCATTGTTTCTTTCTGGCGCCCGGGATCGAACCCGGGACCACAGGATCACAAGTCTAGCGTGCTGTCCGCTCAGCCGACCGGCTCCCTGGTGAGTCCTGGTCAGGGTGGGGTCAGTCTCTGCATCAAAGACACACTCATCTGTACTGAGCTGCTAAACAGCTCAAATGATATGGTGGAAGTGCTAATAATCAAAATAGAGATCCTAAATGTAGTTATTGTCTTTGTATATAAGTCACCGGAGGCAAACCTTCAGCTGTTTAAAGACCGACTAATGAAAATAGAACACTGCTTGGAAAACCTCACAAATTCAGCCCCGAACATCATCCTGCTCGGGGACTTCTACCTACGGCACCTGAAATGGAAGCACCTGGCTAATACAGTAATATCAGAAAGAATACCAGGAAGTAGCCTAAATAAATAGGCACATGTAAATGACCTGCTACGGATGTGCAACAGCTTTGCCTTAAACCAGCAAATAGTAGAACCAAGTAGGAAGGAGAACATGCTGGACCTCATTTTCACTAATAATGATGAATTGATCAGGAACATAATGATTACAAATACGTGTTACTCAGAGCACAACTTAATTGAAGTTCTGACAAGCATGGGGAATAGAACCTCAAAACCAGTCCAGTTTCCTAGTGGAGGAGATTTCAGCAAATTCAATTCAATAATAAACAGATAAACTGGGAGCAAATAAATCAGGACTTCACAGAAATAAACTGGGAAGAACAGCTAGAAAATGCAAACCTGAACCAGTGCGTGGAAAAAAAGCTCAGTAGCAGTAGGCACTAGAAATATGTTCAAACCGCATACCCCTAAGAAAAAAGAAAAAGAGATGCAGATTGGAACGGGAACGTCGTTCCCTCTATAGGCGAAGAAAACGAATTGCGGAACAGCTTGAGAGTCACACCCTATCTCAAGAACGGCAAAGAAGGTTAGGTAGAGAAATAGAAACAATTGAACTCAAGCTACAAGAATCATACAAAACCCAGGAGAGGCAAAGGGAGCAAAAGGCCATCACTGAAATAGAGCGAAATCCGAAATATTTTTTCTCCTATGCAAAATCATGAGCGAAAACCACATCCAGTATCGGGCCCCTGCGAAAGGGAGATGGAACTTTCACCGATGACAACAAAGAAATGAGCGAGTTACTGAGGAAGCAGTACGACTCTGTTTTCAGCGAGCCACTAAACGCACTAATGATTGATAACCCAAAGGAATTTTTCATGGATATGATAGCACCATCAAATCATATATCAGACGTCACCCTATCCCCATTGGATTTTGAAGAAGCTATAAACAGTATGCCAATGCACTCTTCACCAGGCCCGAATTCTTGGAACTCTATATTCATCAAGAACTGTAAAAAACCACTATCGCAGGCCCTTCACATTTTGTGGAGACAAAGCCTAGATACTGGCGTTATCCCTGACATACTAAAAATAGCAGAGATAGCACCTCTCTATAAAGGAGGAAATAAGGCAGAGGCAAAAAATTACAGACCAATAGAACTAACATCTCATATCATAAAAACTTTTGAGAGAGTGCTAAGAAGTAAGATCACAAATTACCTGGAATCACAGCATCTCCATAACCCCAGATAACATGGTTTCAGAACAGGGCACTCTTGCCTGTCGCAGTTGCTGGACCACTATGATATGGCATTAAATGCTATGGAAGACAAACAAAACACTGATGTAATTTACACAGATTTCGCAAAAGCCTTTGATAAATGTGACCATGGTGTTATTGCACATAAAATGTGTTCAAGAGGAATTCCTGGAAAAATAGGCAGATGGATCTACAATTTCCTGACTAACAGAACCCAATGTGTAATAGTCAACAAAATAAAATCCAGCCCATCAACCGTGAAGAGCTTAGTCCCCCAGGGTACTGTGTTTGCTCCACTACTTTTTCTCATCCTCATATCAGACATAGACAAGAACACAACGTATAGCACTGTATCATCCTTTGCAGATGACACTGCAAGAATGAGAGGAGGGGATGTACCAGCCTTGCTGGATTTGATATTTACCCTAAATGAGTCGGATATAAGGGAAGTTAAGTTGGAAGCCCCCTTGGGAATGAGTGATCATAGTGTATTGAGCTTTGAGTACCTGGTTGAGCTAGGAATTATCACCCCCAAAAAAGAACTGGGAACCAAAGGGCTGGCGTACAGAAAGGGAAACTATGAGGAGATGAATAAATTCCTATGGGATATACATTGGGACACAGAACTCGGAACCAAGTCCGTACAAGACATGATGGACTATGTCACCCAAAAATGTCAGGAGGCTGTAAGCAGGTTTGTCCCAGCCCAACAGGAGAAAACAGAGAAGCAAAGGAAGAATCCGTGGTTTAGTAGGGAATGTATGAAAGCAAAAGAGCTGAACAAAAGGGCATGGAGGAACTTTCGTAATAACAGAACACCAGAAAGTAGAGAGAGATACCAGAGAACCAGGAACGAGTATGTCAGTGTGAGAAGAGCAGCTGAGAAAAGGTATGAAAATGATATAGCTAACAAAGCCAAGACTGAACCAAAGCTACTACACAGTCACATCAGGAGGAAGACAACAGTGAAGGAACAGGTGATTAAACTTAGGGTGGGCGAGGACAGGTACACAGAGAATGACAAAGAGGTGTGTGAAGAACTCAACAAAAGGTTCCAGGAGGTCTTTACAATAGAACAGGGAGATATCACGGCGCTGGGAGAGGTGGCAGCAAACCAGGTGACCTTGGATAGGTTCGAAATTACAAGAGATGAGGTCAAAAAGCACCTATTGGAGCTGGATGTGAGAAAAGCTGTTGGGCCGGATGGAATCTCGCCATGGGTATTGAAAGAGTGTGCAGGAGCACTTTGCTTACCACTCTCCATAGTGTATAGTAAGTCACTGGAAACGGGGGACCTACCAGAAATATGGAAGACTGCTAATGTAGTACCAATATACAAAAAGGGTGACAGACAAGAGGCACTGAACTACAGGCCAGTGTCCTTAACTTGTATACCATGCAAGGTGATGGAGAAGATTGTGAGAAAAAACCTAGTAACACATCTGGAGAGAAGAGACTTCGTGACAACCCATCAACATGGGTTCAGGGAGGGTAAATCTTGCCTTACAGGCTTGATAGAATTCTACGATCAGGTGACAAGAATTAAGCAAGAAAGAGAAGGGTGGGCGGACTGCATTTTTTTGGACTGTCGGAAAGCCTTTGACACAGTACCCCATAAAAGGTTGATGCATAAGCTGGAGAAACAGGCAGGAGTAACAGGTAGGGCGCTCCAGTGGATAAGGGAGTACCTAAGCAATAGGAAACAGAGAGTTACAGTGAGGGGTGAGACCTCAGACTGGCGTGAAGTCACCAGTGGAGTCCCACAGGGCTCTGTACTTGGACCTATCCTGTTTCTGATATACGTAAATGATCTCCCAGAGGGTATAGACTCATTCCTCTCAATGTTTGCTGACGACGCCAAAATTATGAGAAGGATTAAGACAGAGGAGGACAGCTTGAGACTTCAAGAAGACCTGGACAAGCTGCAGGAATGGTCGAACAAATGGCTGTTAGAGTTTAACCCAAGCAAATGTAATGTAATGAAGATAGGGGTAGGAAGCAGGAGACCAGATACAAGGTATCATTTGGGAGATGAAATACTTCAAGAGTCAGAGAGAGAGAAAGACCTGGGGGTTGATATCACGCCAGACCTGTCCCCTGAAGCTCATATCAAGAGGATAACATCAGCAGCATATGCCAGGTTGGCTAACATAAGAACGGCCTTTAGAAACTTGTGTAAGGAATCTTTCAGAACATTATATACCACATATGTCAGACCAATCCTGGAGTATGCGGCTCCAGCATGGAGTCCCTATCTAGTCAAGCATAAGACTAAACTGGAAAAGGTTCAAAGGTTTGCCACCAGACTAGTACCCGAGCTGAGAGGTATGAGCTACGAGGAGCGACTGCAGGAATTAAACCTCACTTCGTTGGAAGACAGAAGAGTTAGGGGGGACATGATCACCACATTCAAGATTCTCAGGGGAATCGACAGGGTTGATAAAGACAGGCTGTTTAACACAAGGGGCACACGCACTAGGGGACACAGGTGGAAGCTGAGTGCCCAAATGAGCCACAGAGATATTAGAAAGAACTTTTTTAGTGTCAGAGTGGTTGACAAATGGAATGCATTAGGAAGCGATGTGGTGGAGGCTGACTCCATACACAGTTTCAAATGTAGATATGATAGAGCCCATTAGGCTCAGGAAACTGTACACCTGTTGATTGACGGTTGAGAGGCGGGACCAAAGAGCCAGAGCTCAACCCCCGCAAGCACAACTAGGTGAGTACAACTAGGTGAGTACACTAGGATCTTCATGAGAGTAGGCAACATAGAGGACACAGCAAACCTCCAATCAGATGTAGATCAGGTCTTTCTATGGGCTACAGAAAATAATATGGTGTTTAACGAAGATAAGTTCCAGCTCATGCACTATGGAAAAAATAAAAATATGAAAACGGAAACCACGTACAAAACTCAGGCAAATCATAACATAGAACGAAAAGGCAATGTAAAGGATCTGGGTGTACTCATGTCGGAAGACTTTACCTTTAAAGAACACAATAAAGTCGCCGTCGCAACTGGAAGAAAAATGACAAGTTGGATAACAAGAACTTTTCACACTAGAGATGCCATACCGATGATGATACTTTTCAAAGCGCTTTTGCTCTCTAGAGTGGAGTACTGCTGCACAATGACAGCCCCTTTCAAAGCTGGAGAAATTGCTGACCTGGAGAGCGTGCAGAGATCCTTTACTACTAGAATCCACTCAATTAAACATCTAAACTACTGGGACCGACTAAAGAGCCTAAATCTATATTCCCTTGAGCGCAGTGCGGGAGATACGTAATAATCTATATGTGGAAAATAATTGAGGGGCTGGTCCCAAACCTGCATACAGAAATATCATCACATGAGACCAGAAGACAGGCAGGATGTGCAGAATACCCCTGTTGAAAAACAGAGGTGCAACAGGTACTCTGAGAGTGAACGCTATGAACATCAGAGGCCCGAGACTGTTAAACACGCTTCCACTACACATAAGGGGCATAACTGGTCGATCCCTCACAGTGTTCAAGAGAGAACTTGACAAACACCTCCAAACGATACCTGATCAACCAGGCTGTGACTCATACGTCAGGCTGCGAGCAGCCGCGTCCAACAGCCTGGTTGATCATTCCAGCAACAAGGAAGTCTGGTCGACGACCGGGCCGCGGGGACGCTAAGCCCTGGAAGCACCTCAAGGCAGGTAAGGTAGTGGTGTGGTGTTGAGAGGGGGATGTTGGTGGTGTGTTAAAAGTGGGGTTGTTGGGGGTTGTAGTGGTGAGAGGGGGTGTTGGTGGTGGTGTGGTGGTGAGAAGGGGTCTTGGGTTGTGTGGTGTTGAGAGGGGGGGTTGGGTGGTGTGGTGTTGAGATGGGGTATTGGGTGGTGTTGTAGAGAGAAGGGGTGTTGGTGGTGTGGAGTTGAGAGGGGGTGTTGGGTAGTGTGGAGGTGAGAGGGGGTGTTTGGTGGTGTGGGGTTGAGAGGGGGGTGTTGGGTTGTGTGGTGTTGAGAGGGGTGTTGTGGTGAGAGGGAGGTGTTGGGTTGTGTGGTGGTGAGAAGGGAGTGTTGGGTGGTATTGTGTTGAGAGCGGGGGGTGTTTAGTAGTGAAGTTTTGAAAGGTGGTGGTGTGGTGTTGAGAGGGGGTGTTGGGTGGTGTTGTGGTGAGAGGGGGGTGTTGGTGGTGTGGTGTTGAGAGGGGATGTTTGGTGGTGTGGTGTTGAAATGGGGTATTAAGTGGTGTTGTGGTGAGAGGGGGTGTTGGGTGGTGTGATATCGAGAGGGGGGTGTTGGGTGGTGTGGTATTGAGAGGGGGGTGTTGGGTGGTGTGTGTTAAGAGAGGGTGTTGGGTGGTGTTGTGGTGAGAGGGGGTGTTGGTGGTGTGTGTGTTGAGAGGGGGTGTTGGTGGTGGGGTGGTGTTGAGAGTGGGTGTTGGTGGTGGGGTGGTGTTGAGAGTGGGTGTTGGGTGGTGTGGTGCTAAGAGTGAGGTGTTAGTGGTGGTGGGGTGTTGAGAGGGGGGTGGTGGGTGGTATGGTGTTGAGAGGTGGTGTTGGTGGTGGGGTGGTAGTGTGGTGATGTTCTGTTCTTACCAAACAGAGGAGGGTGTGTAGTGTCCTGCCAGGGCTGGAGACTGACTGAGGGGGGGTGCAGTTTGAACTGCTGCCCAGCAAACACAAAACGTTTGAAAACCTTCACCAAAGTTTCATCATGGTTTTGGGGAGAGTTAAGTTTCATGTGTAGTTCAACAGGCACAGGTACCCAAGAATGGTAAAAGTATTTCTTTATGTAATATGACAAATGCTGCCTTTTCTTACACTAGTTTCACCTTTATTTATTTAAAAAAATATTGTGTTCATGTTTAAATATTTAATTTATGTACATTATACATATAAATTGTGAATGCTGTGACTTAGGGGCCGTACATGGAAAAGTAAAGTTGTTGTTGAATGTCAACCATTATTTTGTGACTAGTTGTATATGAAAAGGGCTGCAATTGTTCTAAGTTTCAGTACTGTAGCCTAAATAGTAAGGGAGATTTTTAATTTTTAATTTTTTTTCAACGAATTTTACACATTTTCAAATGTAAATGAACAAACACACTTTTCAGATATAATCATTCTATGCACTTTTCTGACACATTAGCATATTATAAAGGATCTCTAGGATTAGATTTTCCAAAACGTCTTAGTTTCCCTAATACAAATAGTCAAAGTTTCCCCTCAAAATTATGCAAAATATCATGTTTATTGCTATTTATAAAATCATAAATGAACTCAGGA
>WNGS01036705.1:0-22472 GCA_020271785.1 Procambarus virginalis | reverse complement strand
TTCTACACCATGCTACTACACCATGCTACTACACCATGTTCTACACCATGCTACTACACCATGCTACTACACCATGTTCTACACCATGCTACTACACCATGCTACTACACCATTCTACTACACCATGCTACTACACCATGCTACTACACCATGCTACTACACCATGCTACTACACCAGGCTACTACACCATGTTCTACACCATGCTACTACACCATGCTACTACACCATGCTACTACACCATGCTACTACACCATGTTCTACACCATACTACTACTACACCATGCTACTACACCATGTTCTACACCATGCTACTACTACACCATGCTACTACACCATGTTCTACACCATGCTACTACACCAGGCTACTACACCATGCTACTACACCATGTTCTACACCATGCTACTACACCAGCTACTACACCATGCTACTACACCATGCTACTACACCAGCTACTACACCATGCTACTACACCATGCTACTACACCATGCTACTACACCAGGCTACTACACCATGTTCTACACCATGCTACTACACCAGGCTACTACACCATGTTCTACACCATGCTACTACACCATGTTCTACACCATGCTACTACACCATGTTCTACACCATGCTACTACACCATGCTACTACACCATGCTACTACACCATGCTACTACACCATGCTACTACACCATGCTACTACACCATGCTACTACACCATGTTCTACACCATGCTACTACACCATGTTCTACACCATGCTACTACACCATGTTCTACACCATGCTACTACACCATGCTACTACACCATGTTCTACACCATGCTACTACACCAAGCTACTACACCATGTTCTACACCATGCTACTACACCAAGCTACTACACCATGTTCTACACCATGCTACTACACCATGCTACTACACCATGTTCTACACCATGCTACTACACCATGCTACTACACCATGTTCTACACCATGCTACTACACCAAGCTACTACACCAGGCTACTACACCATGTTCTACACCATGCTACTACACCATGTTCTACACCATGCTACTACACCATGTTCTACACCATGCTACTACACCATGCTACTACACCATGTTCTACACCATGCTACTACACCATGTTCTACACCATGCTACTACACCATGCTACTACACCATGCTACTACACCATGTTCTACACCATGCTACTACACCATGCTACTACACCAGGCTACTACACCATGTTCTACACCATGCTACTACACCATGCTACTACACCATGTTCTACACCATGCTACTACACCATGCTACTACACCATGCTACTACACCATGTTCTACACCATGCTACTACACCATGTTCTACACCATGCTACTACACCATGCTACTACACCATGCTACTACACCATGTTCTACACCATGCTACTACACCATGCTACTACACCATGTTCTACACCATGCTACTACACCATGCTACTACACCATGCTACTACACCATGTTCTACACCATGCTACTACACCATGCTACTACACCATGCTACTACACCATGTTCTACACCATGCTACTACACCAGCTACTACACCATGTTCTACACCATGCTACTACACCATGCTACTACACCATGCTACTACACCATGCTACTACACCATGCTACTACACCATGTTCTACACCATGCTACTACACCATGTTCTACACCATGCTACTACACCATGCTACTACACCATGCTACTACACCATGTTCTACACCATGCTACTACACCATGTTCTACACCATGCTACTACACCATGCTACTACACCATGCTACTACACCATGTTCTACACCATGCTACTACACCATGCTACTACACCATGTTCTACACCATGCTACTACACCATGTTCTACACCATGCTACTACACCATGCTACTACACCATGTTCTACACCATGCTACTACACCATGTTCTACACCATGTTCTACACCATGCTACTACACCATGCTACTACACCATGCTACTACACCATGCTACTACACCATGTTCTACACCATGCTACTACACCATGCTACTACACCATGTTCTACACAATGCTACTACACCATGCTACTACACCATGTTCTACACCATGCTACTACACCATGCTACTACACCATGTTCTACACCATGCTACTACACCATGCTACTACACCATGCTACTACACCATGTTCTACACCATGCTACTACACCATGCTACTACACCATGTTCTACACCATGCTACTACACCATGCTACTACACCATGTTCTACACCATGCTACTACACCATGCTACTACACCATGCTACTACACCATGCTACTACACCATGCTACTACACCATGTTCTACACCATGCTACTACACCATGCTACTACACCATGCTACTACACCATGCTACTACACCATGCTACTACACCATGCTACTACACCATGCTACTACACCATGCTACTACACCATGCTACTACACCATGCTACTACACCATGTTCTACACCATGTTCTACACCATGCTACTACACCAGGCTACTACACCATCTTCTACACCATGCTACTACACCATGCTACTACACCAGCTACTACACCATGCTACTACACCATGCTACTACACCATGCTACTACACCAGCTACTACACCATGCTACTACACCATGCTACTACACCATGTTCTACACCATGCTACTACACCATGTTCTACACCATGCTACTACACCATGTTCTACACCATGTTCTACACCATGCCACTACACCATGCTACTACACCAAGCTACTACACCATGCTACTACACCATGCTACTACACCATGCTTCTACACCATGCTACTACACCATGCTACTACACCATGCTACTACACCATGCTACTACACCATGTTCTACACCATGCTACTACACCATGCTACTACACCATGCTACTACACCATGCTACTACACCATGCTACTACACCATGCTTCTACACCAGGCTACTACACCAGGCTACTACACCATGTTCTACACCATGCTACTACACCACGCTACTACACCATGCTACTACACCATGCTTCTACACCAGGCTACTACACCATGTTCTACACCATGCTACTACACCACGCTACTACACCATGCTACTACACCATGCTTCTACACCAGGCTACTACACCATGTTCTACACCATGCTACTACACCATGCTACTACACCATGCTACTACACCATGCTACTACACCATGCTACTACACCATGTTCTACACCATGCTACTACACCATGCTACTACACCATGCTACTACACCATGCTACTACACCATGTTCTACACCATGCTACTACACCATGCTACTACACCATGTTCTACACCATGCTACTACACCAGCTACTACACCATGCTACTACACCATGCTACTACACCATGTACTACACCATGCTACTACACCATGCTACTACACCATGCTACTACACCATGCTACTACACCAGGCTACTACACCATGTTCTACACCATGCTACTACACCATGCTACTACACCATGTTCTACACCATACTACTACTACACCATGCTACTACACCATGTTCTACACCATGCTACTACACCATGCTACTACACCATGCTACTACACCATGCTACTACACCAGGCTACTACACCATGTTCTACACCATGCTACTACACCATGCTACTACACCATGCTACTACACCATGTTCTACACCATGCTACTACACCATGTTCTACACCATGCTACTACACCATGCTACTACACCATGCTACTACACCATGCTACTACACCATGCTACTACACCATGCTACTACACCATGCTACTACACCATGTTCTACACCATGCTACTACACCATGTTCTACACCATGCTACTACACCATGCTACTACACCATGCTACTACACCATGCTACTACACCATGTTCTACACCATGCTACTACACCATGCTACTACACCATGTTCTACACCATGCTACTACACCATGCTACTACACCATGCTACTACACCATGTTCTACACCATGCTACTACACCATGTTCTACACCATGCTACTACACCATGTTCTACACCATGCTACTACACCATGCTACTACACCATGCTACTACACCATGTTCTACACCATGCTACTACACCATGCTACTACACCATGCTACTACACCATGTTCTACACCATGCTACTACACCATGCTACTACACCATGTTCTACACCATGCTACTACACCATGCTACTACACCAGGCTACTACACCATGCTACTACACCAGGCTACTACACCATGTTCTACACCATGCTACTACACCATGTTCTACACCATGCTACTACACCATGCTACTACACCATGCTACTACACCATGCTACTACACCATGCTACTACACCATGCTACTACACCATGCTACTACACCATGTTCTACACCATGCTACTACACCATGTTCTACACCATGCTACTACACCATGCTACTACACCATGTTCTACACCATGCTACTACACCATGCTACTACACCAGGCTACTACACCAGGCTACTACACCATGTTCTACACCATGCTACTACACCATGCTACTACACCATGCTACTACACCATGTTCTACACCATGCTACTACACCAGGCTACTACACCATGTTCTACACCATGCTACTACACCAAGCTACTACACCAGGCTACTACACCATGCTACTACACCATGCTACTACACCATGTTCTACACCATGCTACTACACCATGTTCTACACCATGCTACTACACCATGTTCTACACCATGCTACTACACCAGCTACTACACCATGCTACTACACCATGCTACTACACCATGCTACTACACCATGTTCTACACCATGCTACTACACCAGGCTACTACACCATGTTCTACACCATGCTACTACACCATGTTCTACACCATGCTACTACACCAAGCTACTACACCATGCTACTACACCATGTTCTACACCATGCTACTACACCATGTTCTACACCATGCTACTACACCATGCTACTACACCATGCTACTACACCATGCTACTACATACACCATGCTACTACACCATGCTACTACACCATGCTACTACACCATGCTACTACACCATGCTACTACACCATGCTACTACACCAGCTACTACACCATGTTCTACACCATGCTACTACACCATGCTACTACACCATGTTCTACACCATGCTACTACACCATGCTACTACACCATGCTACTACACCATGCTACTACACCATGCTACTACACCATGCTACTACACCATGCTACTACACCATGCTACTACACCATGTTCTACACCATGCTACTACACCATGCTACTACACCATGCTACTACACCATGCTACTACACCATGCTACTACACCATGCTACTACACCATGCTACTACACCATGCTACTACACCATGCTACTACACATGCTACTACACCATGCTACTACACCATGTTCTACACCATGCTACTACACCATGTTCTACACCATGCTACTACACCATGCTACTACACCATGCTACTACACCATGCTACTACCATGCTACTACACCATGCTACTACACCATGCTACTACACCATGCTACTACACCATGCTACTACACCATGCTACTACACCATGCTACTACACCATGCTACACCATGCTACTACACCATGCTACTACACCATGCTACTACACCATGCTACTACACCATGCTACTACACCATGCTACTACACCATGCTACTACACCATGCTACTACACCATGCTCTACACCATGCTACTACACCATCTACTACACCATGCTACTACACCATGCTACTACACCATGCTACTACACCATGCTACTACACCATGCTACTACACCATGCTACTACACCATGCTACTACACCATGTTCTACACCATGCTACTACACCATGCTACTACACCATGCTACTACACCATGCTACTACACCATGCTACTACACCAGTACTACACCATGCTACTACACCATGCTACTACACCATGCTACTACACCAT
Organism: Procambarus virginalis; assembly: GCA_020271785.1. NCBI lineage: Eukaryota > Metazoa > Arthropoda > Malacostraca > Decapoda > Cambaridae > Procambarus > Procambarus virginalis. The sequence continues at coordinate 16,578 of WNGS01036705.1, read as the reverse complement.
GCTACTACACCATGCTACTACACCATGCTACTACACCATGCTACTACACCATGTTCTACACCATGCTACTACACCATGCTACTACACCATGCTACTACACCATGCTACTACACCATGCTACTACACCATGCTACTACACCATGCTACTACACCATGCTACTACACCATGCTACTACACCATGCTACTACACCATGTTCTACACCATGCTACTACACCATGCTACTACACCATGCTACTACACCATGCTACTACACCATGCTCTACACCATACTACTACTACACCATGCTACTACACCATGTTCTACACCATGCTACTACACCATGCTACTACACCATGCTACTACACCATGCTACTACACCATGCTACTACACCATTTCTACACCATGCTACTACACCATGCTACTACACCATGCTCTACACCATGCTACTACACCATGTTCTACACCATGCTACTACACCATGCTACTACACCATGTTCTACACCATGCTACTACACCATGCTACTACACCATGCTACTACACCATGCTACTACACCATGCTACTACACCATGTTCTACACCATGCTACTACACCATGCTACTACACCATGCTACTACACCATGCTACTACACCATGCTACTACACCATGTACTACACCATGCTACTACACCATGCTACTACACCATGTTACTACACCATGCTACTACACCATGCTACTACACCATGCTACTACACCATGCTACTACACCATGCTACTACACCATGCTACTACACCATGCTACTACACCATGCTACTACACCATGCTACTACACCATGCTACTACACCATGCTACTACACCATGCTACTACACCATGCTACTACACCATGCTACTACACCATGCTACTACACCATGCTACTACACCATGCTACTACACCATGCTACTACACCATGCTACTACACCAGGCTACTACACCATGTTCTACACCATGCTACTACACCATGCTACTACACCATGCTACTACACCATGCTACTACACCATGTTCTACACCATGCTACTACACCATGCTACTACACCATGTTCTACACCATGCTACTACACCAGCTACTACACCATGCTACTACACCATGCTACTACACCAGGCTACTACACCATGTTCTACACCATGCTACTACACCATGCTACTACACCATGTTCTACACCATGCTACTACACCATGTTCTACACCATGCTACTACACCATGTTCTACACCATGTTCTACACCATGCTACTACACCATGCTACTACACCATGTTCTACACCATGCTACTACACCATGCTACTACACCATGTTCTACACCATGCTACTACACCATGCTACTACACCATGCTACTACACCATGCTCTACACCATGCTACTACACCATGTTCTACACCATGCTACTACACCATGCTACTACACCATGTTCTACACCATGCTACTACACCATGCTACTACACCATGCTACTACACCATGCTACTACACCATGTTCTACACCATGCTACTACACCATGCTACTACACCATGCTACTACACCATGCTACTACACCATGCTACTACACCATGTTCTACACCATGCTACTACACCAGGCTACTACACCATGCTACTACACCATGCTTCTACACCATGCTACTACACCATGCTACTACACCATGTTCTACACCATGCTACTACACCATGCTACTACACCATGTTCTACACCATGCTACTACACCATGTTCTACACCAGGCTACTACACCATGCTACTACACCATGTTCTACACCATGCTACTACACCATGCTACTACACCATGCTACTACACCATGCTACTACACCATGCTACTACACCATGCTACTACACCATGCTACTACACCATGCTACTACACCATGTTCTACACCATGCTACTACACCATGCTACTACACCATGCTACTACACCATGCTACTACACCAGGCTACTACACCATGCTACTACACCATGTTCTACACCATGCTACTACACCATGCTACTACACCATGCTACTACACCATGCTTCTACACCATGCTACTACACCAGGCTACTACACCATGTTCTACACCATGCTACTACACCATGCTACTACACCATGTTCTACACCATGCTACTACACCATGTTCTACACCATGCTACTACACCATGCTACTACACCATGTTCTACACCATGCTACTACACCATGTTCTACACCATGCTACTACACCATGCTACTACACCATGCTACTACACCATGCTACTACACCATGTTCTACACCATGCTACTACACCATGCTACTACACCATGCTACTACACCATGCTTCTACACCATGCTACTACACCAGGCTACTACACCATGTTCTACACCATGCTACTACACCATGCTACTACACCATGTTCTACACCATGCTACTACACCATGTTCTACACCATGCTACTACACCATGCTACTACACCATGTTCTACACCATGCTACTACACCATGTTCTACACCATGCTACTACACCATGCTACTACACCATGTTCTACACCATGCTACTACACCATGTTCTACACCATGTTCTACACCATGCTACTACACCATGCTACTACACCATGCTACTACACCATGCTACTACACCATGTTCTACACCATGCTACTACACCATGTTCTACACCATGCTACTACACCATGTTCTACACCATGTTCTACACCATGCTACTACACCATGCTACTACACCATGTTCTACACCATGCTACTACACCATGCTACTACACCATGTTCTACACCATGCTACTACACCATGTTCTACACCATGCTACTACACCATGCTACTACACCATGCTACTACACCATGCTACTACACCATGCTACTACACCATGTTCTACACCATGCTACTACACCATGCTACTACACCATGTTATACACCATGCTACTACACCATGCTACTACACCATGCTACTACACCATGTTCTACACCATGCTACTACACCATGCTACTACACCATGTTCTACACCATGCTACTACACCATGCTACTACACCATGTTCTACACCATGCTACTACACCAGCTACTACACCATGCTACTACACCATGCTACTACACCATGCTACTACACCATGCTACTACACCATGCTACTACACCATGTTCTACACCATGCTACTACACCATGCTACTACACCATGCTACTACACCATGCTACTACACCATGCTACTACACCATGCTACTACACCATGCTACTACACCATGCTACTACACCATGCTACTACACCATGCTACTACACCATGTTCTACACCATGTTCTACACCATGCTACTACACCAGGCTACTACACCATGTTCTACACCATGCTACTACACCAAGCTACTACACCATGCTACTACACCAGGCTACTACACCATGCTACTACACCATGCTACTACACCAGGCTACTACACCAGGCTACTACACCATGTTCTACACCATGCTACTACACCATGTTCTACACCATGTTCTACACCATGCTACTACACCATGCTACTACACCATGCTACTACACCATGCTACTACACCATGCTACTACACCATGCTACTACACCATGCTACTACACCATGCTACTACACCATGCTACTACACCATGCTACTACACCATGTTCTACACCATGCTACTACACCATGCTACTACACCATGCTACTACACCATGCTACTACACCATGCTACTACACCATGCTTCTACACCATGCTACTACACCATGCTACTACACCATGTTCTACACCATGCTACTACACCATGCTACTACACCATGTTCTACACCATGCTACTACACCATGCTACTACACCATGCTACTACACCATGCTTCTACACCAGGCTACTACACCATGTTCTACACCATGCTACTACACCACGCTACTACACCATGCTACTACACCATGCTTCTACACCAGGCTACTACACCATGTTCTACACCATGCTACTACACCACGCTACTACACCATGCTACTACACCATGCTACTACACCATGCTACTACACCATGTTCTACACCATGCTACTACACCATGCTACTACACCATGCTACTACACCATGCTACTACACCATGTTCTACACCATGCTACTACACCAAGCTACTACACCATGCTACTACACCATGCTACTACACCATGCTACTACACCATGCTACTACACCATGCTACTACACCATGCTACTACACCATGCTACTACACCAGGCTACTACACCATGTTCTACACCATGCTACTACACCATGCTACTACACCATGCTACTACACCATGCTACTACACCATGTTCTACACCATACTACTACTACACCATGCTACTACACCATGTTCTACACCATGCTACTACACCAAGCTACTACACCATGCTACTACACCATGCTACTACACCAGGCTACTACACCATGTTCTACACCATGCTACTACACCAGGCTACTACACCATGTTCTACACCATGCTACTACACCATGTTCTACACCATGCTACTACACCAGGCTACTACACCAAGCTACTACACCATGCTACTACACCATGCTACTACACCATGCTACTACACCATGCTACTACACCATGTTCTACACCATGCTACTACACCATGTTCTACACCATGCTACTACACCATGTTCTACACCATGCTACTACACCATGCTACTACACCATGTTCTACACCATGCTACTACACCATGCTACTACACCATGTTCTACACCATGCTACTACACCATGTTCTACACCATGCTACTACACCATGCTACTACACCATGTTCTACACCATGCTACTACACCATGCTACTACACCATGCTACTACACCATGCTACTACACCATGTTCTACACCATGCTACTACACCATGCTACTACACCATGCTACTACACCATGTTCTACACCATGCTACTACACCATGCTACTACACCATGTTCTACACCATGCTACTACACCATGCTACTACACCATGTTCTACACCATGCTACTACACCATGTTCTACACCATGCTACTACACCATGTTCTACACCATGCTACTACACCATGCTACTACACCATGCTACTACACCATGCTACTACACCATGTTCTACACCATGCTACTACACCATGCTACTACACCATGCTACTACACCATGTTCTACACCATGCTACTACACCATGCTACTACACCATGTTCTACACCATGCTACTACACCATGCTACTACACCATGCTACTACACCATGTCTACACCATGCTACTACACCATGCTACTACACCATGTTCTACACCATGCTACTACACCATGCTACTACACCATGCTACTACACCATGTTCTACACCATGCTACTACACCATGCTACTACACCATGTTCTACACCATGCTACTACACCAGGCTACTACACCATGTTCTACACCATGCTACTACACCATGCTACTACACCATGCTACTACACCATGCTACTACACCATGCTACTACACCATGCTACTACACCATGTTCTACACCATGCTACTACACCATGTTCTACACCATGCTACTACACCATGCTACTACACCATGCTACTACACCATGCTACTACACCATGCTACTACACCATGCTACTACACCATGTTCTACACCATGCTACTACACCATGCTACTACACCATGCTACTACACCATGCTACTACACCATGTTCTACACCATGCTACTACTACCCATGCTACTACACCATGTTACTACACCATGCTACTACACCATGCTACTACACCATGCTACTACACCATGCTACTACACCATGCTACTACACCATGCTACTACACCATGCTACTACACCAGGCTACTACACCATGCTATACACCATGCTACTACACCATGTTCTACACCATGCTACTACACCATGCTACTACACCATGCTACTACACCATGCTACTACACCATGTTCTACACCATGCTACTACACCATGCTACTACACCATGTACTACACCATGCTACTACACCATGCTACTACACCATGCTACTACACCATGCTACTACACCATGCTACTACACCATGCTACTACACCATGCTACTACACCATGCTACTACACCATGCTACTACACCATGCTACTACACCATGCTACTACACCATGCTACTACACCATGTTCTACACCATGCTACTACACCATGCTACTACACCATGCTACTACACCATGCTACTACACCATGTTCTACACCATGCTACTACTACACCATGCTACTACACCATGTTCTACACCATGCTACTACACCATGCTACTACACCATGCTACTACACCATGCTACTACACCATGCTAACACCAGCTACTACACCATGTTCTACACCATGCTACTACACCATGCTACTACACCATGTTCTACACCATGCTACTACACCATGTTCTACACCATGCTACTACACCATGCTACTACACCATGCTACTACACCATGCTACTACACCATGCTACTACACCATGCTACTACACCATGCTACTACACCATGTTCTACACCATGCTACTACACCATGTTCTACACCATGCTACTACACCATGTTCTACACCATGCTACTACACCATGCTACTACACATGCTCTACACCATGTTCTACACCATGCTACTACACCATGCTACTACACCATGTTCTACACCATGCTACTACACCATGCTACTACACCATGTTCTACACCATGCTACTACACCATGCTACTACACCATGCTACTACACCATGTTCTACACCATGCTACTACACCATGTCTACACCATGCTACTACACCATGTCTACACCATGCTACTACACCATGCTACTACACCATGCTACTACACCATGTTCTACACCATGCTACTACACCATGCTACTACACCATGCTACTACACCATGTACTACACCATGCTACTACACCATGCTACTACACCATGTTCTACACCATGCTACTACACCATGCTACTACACCATGCTACTACACCATGTCTACACCATGCTACTACACCATGCTACTACACCATGTTCTACACCATGCTACTACACCATGCTACTACACCATGCTACTACACCATGCTACTACACCATGTACTACACCATGCTACTACACCATGCTACTACACCATGCTACTACACCATGTTCTACACCATGCTACTACACCATGCTACTACACCATGTCTACACCATGCTACTACACCATGCTACTACACCATGCTACTACACCATGCTACTACACCATGCTACTACACCATGCTACTACACCATGCTACTACACCATGTTCTACACCATGCTACTACACCATGCTACTACACCATGCTACTACACCATGCTACTACACCATGCTACTACACCATGTTCTACACCATGCTACTACACCATGCTACTACACCATGTTCTACACCATGCTACTACACCATGCTACTACACCATGCTACTACACCATGCTACTACACCATGCTACTACACCATGTTCTACACCATGCTACTACACCATGTTCTACACCATGCTACTACACCATGTACTACACCATGTTCTACACCATGCTACTACACCATGCTACTACACCATGCTACTACACCATGCTACTACACCATGCTACTACACCATGTTCTACACCATGCTACTACACCATGCTACTACACCATGCTACTACACCATGCTACTACACCATGTTACTACACCATGCTACTACACCATGCTACTACACCATGCTACTACACCATGCTACTACACCATGCTACTACACCATGCTACTACACCATGCTACTACACCAGGCTACTACACCATGTTCTACACCATGCTACTACACCATGCTACTACACCATGCTACTACACCATGCTTCTACACCATGCTACTACACCATGTTCTACACCATGCTACTACACCATGCTACTACACCATGCTACTACACCATGCTACTACACCATGCTACTACACCATGTTCTACACCATGCTACTACACCATGCTACTACACCATGCTACTACACCATGCTACTACACCATGTTCTACACCATGCTACTACACCATGCTACTACACCATGCTCTACACCATGCTACTACACCATGCTACTACACCATGCTACTACACCATGCTACTACACCATGTTCTACACCATGCTACTACACCATGCTACTACACCATGTTCTACACCATGCTACTACACCATGCTACTACACCATGCTACTACACCATGCTACTACACCATGCTACTACACATGCTACTACACCATGCTACTACACCATGCTACTACACCATGCTACTACACCATGTTCTACACCATGCTACTACACCATGCTACTACACCATGCTACTACACCATGCTACTACACCATGTTACTACACCATGCTACTACACCATGCTACTACACCATGCTACTACACCATGCTACTACACCATGTTCTACACCATGCTACTACACCATGCTACTACACCATGTCTACACCATGCTACTACACCATGCTACTACACCATGCTACTACACCATGCTACTACACCATGCTACTACACCATGTTCTACACCATGCTACTACACCATGCTACTACACCATGCTACTACACCATGCTACTACACCATGTTCTACACCATGCTACTACACCATGCTACTACACCATGCTACTACACCATGCTACTACACCATGCTACTACACCATGCTACTACACCATGCTACTACACCATGTTCTACACCATGTTCTACACCATGCTACTACACCATGCTACTACACCATGTACTACACCATGTACTACACCATGCTACTACACCATGCTACTACACCATGTTCTACACCATGCTACTACACCATGTTCTACACCATGCTACTACACCATGCTACTACACCATGTACTACACCATGCTACTACACCATGTACTACACCATGCTTCTACACCATGCTACTACACCATGCTACTACACCATGACTACACCATGCTACTACACCATGTACTACACCATGCTACTACACCATGCTACTACACCATGTTCTACACCATGCTACACCATGCTACTACACCATGTTCTACACCATGCTACTACACCATGCTACTACACCATGCTACTACACCATGTACTACACCATGCTACTACACCATGCTACTACACCATGCTACTACACCATGTTCTACACCATGCTACTACACCATGTTCTACACCATGCTACTACACCATGTTTACACCATGCTACTACACCATGCTACTACACCATGCTACTACACCATGTTCTACACCATGCTACTACACCATGCTACTACACCATGCTACTACACCATGCTACTACACCATGCTACTACACCATGTTCTACACCATGCTACTACACCATGCTACTACACCATGNAAGCTACTACACCATGCTACTACACCATGCTACTACACCAGGCTACTACACCATGTTCTACACCATGCTACTACACCAGGCTACTACACCATGTTCTACACCATGCTACTACACCATGCTACTACACCATGCTACTACACCATGTTCTACACCATGCTACTACACCATGCTACTACACCATGTTCTACACCATGCTACTACACCATGTTCTACACCATGCTACTACACCATGTTCTACACCATGCTACTACACCATGTTCTACACCATGATACTACACCATGTTCTACACCATGCTACTACACCAAGCTACTACACCAAGCTACTACACCATGCTACTACACCATGCTACTACACCATGCTACTACACCATGCTACTACACCATGTTCTACACCATGCTACTACACCATGTTCTACACCATGCTACTACACCATGTTCTACACCATGCTACTACACCATGCTACTACACCATGTTCTACACCATGCTACTACACCAAGCTACTACACCATGTTCTACACCATGCTACTACACCAAGCTACTACACCATGTTCTACACCATGCTACTACACCATGCTACTACACCATGCTACTACACCATGTTCTACACCATGCTACTACACCATGTTCTACACCATGCTACTACACCATGTTCTACACCATGCTACTAAACCATGCTACTACACCATGTTCTACACCATGCTACTACACCATGCTACTACACCAGGCTACTACACCATGTTCTACACCATGCTACTACACCATGCTACTACACCATGTTCTACACCATGCTACTACACCATGCTACTACACCATGCTACTACACCATGCTACTACACCATGCTACTACACCATGTTCTACACCATGCTACTACACCATGCTACTACACCATGCTACTACACCATGTTCTACACCATGCTACTACACCATGCTACTACACCATGTTCTACACCATGCTACTACACCATGCTACTACACCAGGCTACTACACCAGGCTACTACACCATGTTCTACACCATGCTACTACACCATGCTACTACACCATGCTACTACACCATGTTCTACACCATGCTACTACACCAGGCTACTACACCATGTTCTACACCATGCTACTACACCAAGCTACTACACCAGGCTACTACACCATGCTACTACACCATGCTACTACACCATGTTCTACACCATGCTACTACACCATGTTCTACACCATGCTACTACACCAAGCTACTACACCAGGCTACTACACCATGCTACTACACCATGCTACTACACCATGTTCTACACCATGCTACTACACCAGGCTACTACACCATGTTCTACACCATGCTACTACACCATGTTCTACACCATGCTACTACACCATGCTACTACACCATGCTACTACACCATGCTACTACACCATGTTCTACACCATGCTACTACACCATGCTACTACACCATGCTACTACACCATGCTACTACACCATGTTCTACACCATGCTACTACACCATGTTCTACACCATGCTACTACACCATGCTACTACACCATGCTACTACACCATGCTACTACACCATGCTACTACACCATGTTCTACACCATGCTACTACACCATGTTCTACACCATGCTACTACACCAAGCTACTACACCAGGCTACTACACCATGTTCTACACCATGCTACTACACCATGTTCTACACCATGCTACTACACCATGCTACTACACCATGCTACTACACCATGCTACTACACCAAGCTACTACACAAAGCTACTACACCAGGCTACTACACCATGCTACTACACCATGCTACTACACCAGGCTACTACCCCAGGCTACTACACCATGTTCTACACCATGCTACCACACCATGTTCTACACCATGTTCTACATCATGCCACTACACCATGCTACTACACCAAGCTACTACACCATGCTACTACACCATGCTACTACACCATGCTTCTACACCAGGCTACTACACCATGCTTCTACACCAGGCTACTACACCAGGCTACTGCACCATGTTCTACACCATGTTCTACACCATGCTACTACACCACGCTACTACACCATGCTACTACACCATGCTTCTACACCAGGCTACTACACCAGGCTACTACACCATGTTCTACACCATGCTACTACACCATGTTCTACACCATGCTACTACACCAAGCTACTACACCATGCTACTACACCATGCTACTACACCATGCTTCTACACCAGGCTACTACACCAGGCTACTACACCAGGCTACTACACCATGTCTACACCATGCTACTACACCAGCTACTACACCATGCTACTACACCAGGCTACTACACCATGCTACTACACCATGCTTCTACACCAAGCTACTACACCAGGCTACTACACCATGTTCTACACCATGCTACTACACCATGCTACTACACCATGTTCTACACCATGCTACTACACCATGTTCTACACCAGGCTACTACACCATGCTACTACACCATGTTCTACACCATGCTACTACACCATGCTACTACACCATGCTACTACACCATGCTACTACACCATGCTACTACACCATGCTACTACACCATGCTACTACACCATGCTACTACACCATGCTACTACACCATGCTACTACACCATGCTACTACACCATGCTACTACACCAGGCTACTACACCAGGCTACTACACCATGTTCTACACCATGCTACTACACCAGGCTACTACACCATGCTACTACACCATGCTTCTACACCAAGCTACTACACCAGGCTACTACACCATGTTCTACACCATGCTACTACACCATGCTACTACACCATGTTCTACACCATGCTACTACACCATGTTCTACACCATGCTACTACACCATGCTACTACACCATGTTCTACACCATGCTACTACACCATGCTACTACACCATGCTACTACACCATGCTACTACACCATGCTCTACACCATGCTACTACACCAGGCTACTACACCATGCTACTACACCATGCTTCTACACCAAGTACTACACCAGGCTACTACACCATGTTCTACACCATGCTACTACACCATGCTACTACACCATGTTCTACACCATGCTACTACACCATGTTCTACACCATGCTACTACACCATGCTACTACACCATGTTCTACACCATGCTACTACACCATGTTCTACACCATGCTACTACACCATGCTACTACACCATGTTCTACACCATGCTACTACACCATGTTCTACACCATGTTCTACACCATGCTACTACACCATGCTACTACACCATGCTACTACACCATGCTACTACACCATGTTCTACACCATGCTACTACACCATGCTACTACACCATGTTCTACACCATGCTACTACACCATGCTACTACACCATGTTCTACACCATGCTACTACACCATGCTACTACACCATGTTCTACACCATGCTACTACACCATGCTACTACACCATGCTACTACACCATGTTCTACACCATGCTACTACACCATGCTACTACACCATGTTCTACACCATGCTACTACACCATGCTACTACACCATGTTCTACACCATGCTACTACACCATGCTACTACACCATGCTACTACACCATGCTACTACACCATGCTACTACACCATGTTCTACACCATGCTACTACACCATGCTACTACACCATGCTACTACACCAAGCTACTACACCATGCTACTACACCAGGCTACTACACCATGCTACTACACCATGCTACTACACCAGGCTACTACACCAGGCTACTACACCATGTTCAACACCATGTTCTACACCATGCTACTACACCAGGCTACTACACCATCTTCTACACCATGCTACTACACCAGCTACTACACCAAGCTACTACACCAGGCTACTACACCATGCTACTACACCATGCTACTACACCAGGCTACTACACCATGCTACTACACCATGTTCTACACCATGCTACTACACCATGTTCTACACCATGTTCTACACCATGCCACTACACCATGCTACTACACCAAGCTACTACACCATGCTACTACACCATGCTACTACACCATGCTTCTACACCAGGCTACTACACCATGCTACTACACCATGCTACTACACCATGCTACTACACCATGTTCTACACCATGCACTACACCATGCTACTACACCAAGCTACTACACCATGCTACTACACCATGCTACTACACCATGCTTCTACACCAGGCTACTACACCAGGCTACTACACCATGTTCTACACCATGCTACTACAACACGCTACTACACCATGCTACTACACCATGCTACTACACCAGGCTACTACACCATGTTCTACACCATGTTCTACACCATGCTACTACACCATGCTACTACACCATGCTACTACACCATGCTACTACACCATGCTACTACACCATGCTTCTACACCAGGCTACTACACCATGCTACTACACCATGTTCTACACCATGCTACTACACCATGCTACTACACCATGCTACTACACCATGCTACTACACCATGTTCTACACCATGCTACTACACCATGCTTCTACACCATGCTACTACACCATGTTCTACACCATGCTACTACACCATGCTACTACACCATGCTACTACACCATGCTACTACACCAAGCTACTACACCATGCTACTACACCATGCTACTACACCATGTACTACACCATGCTACTACACCATGTTCTACACCATGCTACTACACCATGCTACTACACCATGCTACTACACCATGCTACTACACCATGTTCTACACCATGCTACTACACCATGCTACTACACCATGTTCTACACCATGCTACTACACCAAGCTACTACACCATGCTACTACACCATGCTACTACACCATGCTACTACACCATGCTACTACACCATGCTACTACACCATGCTACTACACCATGCTACTACACCATGCTACTACACCATGCTACTACACCATGCTACTACACCATGTTCTACACCATGCTACTACACCATGCTACTACACCATGCTACTACACCATGCTACTACACCATGTTCTACACCAAATACATGTTCTACACACTACCACTACTACACCATGCTACTACACCATGTTCTACACCATGCTACTACACCAAGCTACTACACCATGCTACTACACCATGCTACTACACCAGGCTACTACACCATGTTCTACACCATGCTACTACACCAGGCTACACATGTTACACCATGCTACTACACCATGTTCTACACCATGCTACTACACCATGCTACTACACCATGCTACTACACCATGCTACACACCATGCTACTACACCATGCTACTACACCATGCTACTACACCATGTTCTACACCATGCTACTACACCATGTTCTACACCATGCTACTACACCATGTTCTACACCATGCTACTACACCATGCTACTACACCATGTCTACACCATGCTACTACACCAAGCTACTACACCATGTTCTACACCATGCTACTACACCAAGCTACTACACCATGTTCTACACCATGCTACTACACCATGCTACTACACCATGCTACTACACCATGTTTACACCATGCTACTACACCATGTACTACACCATGCTACTACACCATGCTACTACACCATGCTACTACACCATGCTCTACACCATGCTACTACACATGTTTACACCATGCTACTACACCATGCTACTACACCAGGCTACTACACCATGTTCTACACCATGCTACTACACCATGCTACTACACCATGTTCTACACCATGCTACTACACCATGCTACTACACATGCTACTACACCATGTTCTACACCATGCTACTACACCATGCTACTACACCATGTTCTACACCATGCTACTACACCATGCTACTACACCATGCTACTACACCATGCTACTACACCATGTTCTACACCATGCTACTACACCATGCTACTACACCATGCTACTACACCATGTTCTACACCATGCTACTACACCAGCTACTACACCATGTTCTACACCATGCTACTACACCATGCTACTACACCATGCTACTACACCATGCTACTACACCATGCTACTACACCATGCTCTACACCATGCTACTACACCATGTTCTACACCATGCTACTACACCATGCTACTACACCATGCTACTACACCATGCTACTACACCATGCTACTACACCATGTTCTACACCATGCTACTACACCATGCTACTACACCATGTTCTACACCATGCTACTACACCATGTTCTACACCATGCTACTACACCAAGCTACTACACCATGCTACTACACCATGTTCTACACCATGCTACTACACCATGTTCTACACCATGCTACTACACCATGTTCTACACCATGTTCTACACCATGCACTACACCATGCTACTACACCAGCTACTACACCATGCTACTACACCATGCTACTACACCATGCTCTACACCAGGCTACTACACCATGCTACACCATGCTACTACACCATGCTACTACACCATGTTCTACACCATGCCACTACACCATGCTACTACACCAAGCTACTACCATGCTACTACACCATGCTACTACACCATGCTTCTACACCAGGCTACTACACCAGGCTACTACACCATGTTCTACACCATGCTACTACAACACGCTACTACACCATGCTACTACACCATGCTTCTACACCAGGCTACTACACCATGTTCTACACCATGCTACTACACCACGCTACTACACCATGCTACTACACCATGCTTCTACACCAGGCTACTACACCATGTTCTACACCATGCTAACACCATGCTACTACACCATGCTACTACACCATGCTACTACACCATGTTCTACACCATGCTACTACACCAGCTACTACACCATGTTCTACACCATGCTACTACACCATGCTACTACACCATGCTACTACCATGCTACTACACCATGTTCTACACCATGCTACTACACCATGCTACTACACCATGTTCTACACCATGCTACTACACCAAGCTACTACACCATGCTACTACACCAAGCTACTACACCATCTACTACACCATGCTACTACACCATGTACTACACCATGCTACTACACCAGGCTACTACACCATGTTCTACACCATGCTACTACACCATGCTACTACACCATGCTACTACACCAGGTACTACACCATGTTCTACACCATGCTACTACACCATGTACTACACCATGCTACTATACCATGCTACTACACCATGTTCTACACCATACTACTACTACACCATGCTACTACACCATGTTCTACACCATGCTACTACACCAAGCTACTACACCATGCTACTACACCATGCTACTACACCAGGCTACTACACCATGTTCTACACCATGCTACTACACCAGCTACTACACCATGTTCTACACCATGCTACTACACCATGTTATACACCATGCTACTACACCAAGCTACTACACCAAGCTACTACACCATGCTACTACACCATGCTACTACACC
>WNGS01036700.1:0-16223 GCA_020271785.1 Procambarus virginalis | reverse complement strand
GGAAAGGAGGTAATAAAAGTATGTGTTTGCGGGAGAAAGGAATTGGCAAAATGATCAGGGAAAGAGAAGGGCCTCAAAATAACATTCACTTAGGGTATATTACACAAACAGTAGAAGTCTAAGAAATAAAATTAACGAATTAAATGCTCTTGTCTGCACAGAAAAAATAGATATTATTGCACTTACCGAAACGTGGATGAATGTAGATAATAGAGAACTATTAGCTGAATATCAAATAAATGGATTCAAACTATTTCACACAGATAGATATATTAGACGAGGAGGTGGAGTAGCCATATACGTTAGGGACAATTTGAAATGTAGTCTCAAAGAGGGAATCAAAACTGAGCCACACACAGAAACCATTTGGATAGAATTAAACGAAAAAGCAAATAATATTATAATAGGAGTTATATATAGGCCACCAAATTTAGACAGAATGGAAGCAAAAGCATCTATGGGATGAAATATCTAGGGCATCTAGATCTAACAGTATTTATGTCATGGGTGACTTTAATTTTAGTGGAATAAACTGGTTGAACAAAACAGGGAATAGTGAAGCAGAAGATTTTCTAGAATTAATTGACGATTGCTTTCTTACGCAACACATTAAGGAACCAACACGGGAAAATAATATTTTAGATTTAGTGTAACTAACAGGGAAAGGGAAACACAAATTAATGACATCGAAATAGGGGGAGTGAGCTAGGGAACAGTGATCACAAAGAAATCAGATTTAGCATAGAATGGAATAGACCTGTAGGAGAAAATTCTGTTAAAGTGCCAGATTTTCGAAAAGCTGATTTTAATAGCCTAAGAAATTTTTGGGTCAAATTGATTGGAAAGTCTTGGGTATGGGTGTGGGCCGGTCTTGGAGCGAGACATGAACCCAGCGATAGGTGATGTAAATGGGGATTTCGATGTGGATTCAATATTAACTTATTTAAGAATATTCTAAACAAAGCACAGGAACGTAGTATACCACACAAATTGAATAGATCGATTACTAATGACCCAAAGTGGATAACAAAGAATTTGAAGAACTTATAGGTAAAAAGAGAGCTTGGTACAAAAGGATTAAAAATGGGGAGGTCACTTTAGAACAGGAATTCGTACAACTAGTTAAAAATGTTAAAAAAGAGATAAGGAAAGCAAAAAGAAACTATGAAGTTCGTATAGCAGGGCAAGCAAAGACAAATCCTAAAGGGTTTTTTCAGTTATATCGAACTAAGACTAGGGAAAGGATAGGTCCATTAAAAACTGAGACAGGTCAAATAACAGATAGTGATGAAGAGATGAGTAGTATTTTAACAAATATTTGTATCTGTATTTACTAAAGAGGAACTTAACAATATGCCTTCAGCCGAACAAGTCTATGTGGGTGGGGACGAGGACAGGTTGACGAGTTTAGCAGTTACCAGGGAGGATGTTCTTAAACAAATAGTAAAACTCAAACCAAACAAATCCCCAGGGCCGGATGAAGTGTTTGCCAGGGTGCTGAAAGAATGCAAAGAGGAGCTTTGTGACCCACTGTCAATCATATTTAATAAATCAATAGAGTCAGGCAGAGTGCCAGAGTTTTGGAAAGTTGCTAATGTGATACCAGTTTTTAAGAAAGGAGATAGATCACTTGCGTCTAACTATCGACCAATTAGCCTAACGTCTATTGTGGGAAAGTTACTCGAATCTATAATAGCAAATAAAATTCGTCTTCATCTTGAAAAACATAAATTAATAATTGAGTCGCAACATGGTTTTATAAATGGCCGTTCATGTTTAACAAATTTGTTATCTTTTTATTCTAGCATAGTTGAGGCAGTTGATAGTGGTAAGGATTGTGATGTTGTGTACCTTGACTTTAGCAAAGCTTTCGATACAGTGCCACATGAAAGACTGATTAAAAAGATAGAGGCTCATGGTTGGGGGGTGCTATATTAAGCTGGATTAGGGCATGGCTATACCAAAGGAAACAGAGTTAGTATAAATGGAGTCAAGTCAGAGTGGGAAAATGTTGTAAGTGGAGTGCCTCAAGGCTCTGTCTTGGGACCTCTGTTGTTTATAATATATATAAATGATTTAGATTCAGGTTTGAGTAGCAACATTTGCAAATTTGCCGATGATACGAAAATCGGTAGGGAAATTAATTCGGAGGAGGACTCACTATCACTTCAAGTTGATCTAGATAGGGTTTTGAAATGGTCAAAGGACTGGCAGATGCAGTTTAATGCTGATAAATGTAAAGTTCTGAGGCTAGGTAATGATGATAGAGTTACAAGATACGAGCTAGATGGTGTTGAGATTGCGAAGTCGGATTGCGAAAGGGATCTGGGAGTTATAATTAGTAAGAATTTAAAACAAAAGGATCAATGCATAAATGTTCGTAATAAGGCAAATAGGACACTCGGATTTATTAATCGCAGCGTAAGTAACAAGACACCTGGTGTGGTTCTCAAGCTATATCTTGCTCTGGTTAGGCCCCATTTAGATTATGCAGTTCAGTTTTGGTCGCCATATTATAGAATGGATATAAATTCACTTGAACGTGTCCAGCGTAGGATGACTAAGTTAATTCCCCAAATTAGAAATCTTTCATATGAAGAAAGATTAACAAAGCTTAATTTGCATTCACTGGAAAGGCGAAGAGTTAGGGGTGACATGATAGAGGTTTACAAGTGGATGAATGGACATAACAAAGGGGATATTAATAGGGTATTGAAAGTATCAACACAGGACAGAACGCGAAACAATGGGTATAAATTGGATAAGTTTAGATTTAGGAAAGACTTGGGTAAATACTGGTTCAGTAACAGGGTTGTTGATTTGTGGAACCAATTGCCGCGTAACATTGTGGAGGTGGGGTCCCTCGATTGTTTTAAGCATGGGTTGGACATATATATGAGTGGGATTGGGTGGTTATAAATAGGAGCTGCGTCGTATGGGCCAATAGGCCTTCTGCAGTTACCTTTGTTCTTTTGTTCTTATGTTCTTATGTTCTTATGTAGATGGTGTTGAGATTGCGAAGTCGGATTGCGAGTTTTTTTTTTCCCTGCGACTTTGGCTGAGTAGTGCTGTCGTTGGAGTTTGGTGACGTGGCCTCCATGAGGAAGTCTTGAACCGTGTATGTGTCGTATTTGTGATGCGGCGCTGGATCTCCTACTATGATTTCCTCGTCTGAGGAGTCCGTAACCTCCGTAGTGGGTGTTTTTGTCTTTCGCCTCGCAGCCTTAGGTAGGCTTAGGTGTCGTTGATTGGTGGTTGTGGCTATTTCAGGAGCACTGGTGGTGCTGGTCCCCCTTAACTCACTGTTTAAGTTGCTAGAGGAATCTCGCCAGAAACAAGCCAGTGGCAGTATACTACTTTAGTGACATATCGTAAATTATATTTAGTGAAATTATCGTAAGGAAGGTATTTATGGTGGTGAATATATATGTGTATGTATGTATGTATGTAACCTCATCGGCACCATTACTAAGTGGTATGCTTCAGAAGGTTCCTCGGGATCAGGTCACACAACCTCAGGTAGAGTAGAAGGAAAGTCATGAGGCTACACTAAGTTTTACTCTAGAGAAAAAAAGAGGAACAGAAGCCAACGAGACATTACAGGCGAATCTGCTCCCCTCCCCCTGACATCTAGGCAGGGATAAGGGCCAACTGCAATTTGCAGCTGCGCTCAGGCTATATTAGGGGAGAGAGCAAGGAGCCTAGGGGGGGGCGTCATGTACTAATGGGATCAAACCAGGCGACTCTGGGGAATATTTTGCAGATGTAGCGGTCGGGAAGGTGTGAGTACAGGTGGACACACTCTCGGCAGATGGGCCTAGAGTATTGTACTACAGCTGGGGTGAACACAGCAAGGAAGGATGACCGTAGACCTGTGATGTTTCTACAGCGTCCTTGGGTTGGGTTGGTTACTGTCACATGTAGGGGTCATGTATTTGTATGTTGTCTAGGGAAATAAGGCTTTTAATTGAGCCATGGGGAATTCAAGGTGTAGGGAAACAACCTAGTAGATAAATGACACAAATGTATATGTATATAACACATGGAATATAACATAATTCATTCATTATATATTAATGCATGCAGAAGGAAGACATCATTGTCACTTATCACCCAAACGGGCTCTGGTGTCCATATAGCTCTTAATCCTACACTCGAACGGTGTACTCCAGCTCTACCTCTGCCAGCCTGTGACACACATATAAATCCCTAGAAAATCTAGACTCTCTCTCAAAACTAACTGTTCAATGCGCTATCAGTGCATTCTACCCCTTCTTGTAACCCTGTTAATACGGCTTAGCAGGTATGCTAAGTCCTGTCATGATATGGCAGGACAAATCCCTCAGGAAAGTAAGGACCGGTCGTCGCCACTTCTCGCGTCAGGTCAAGATGGCTTCTGCCCGTGTAGTCATCTTCCCTTAATACTCTATTATTTACCATTTCCAATCCAACCCCTTAATTACTCCATTAACCACATTCCCCATGCAGGTCTTTTGGTTGAGTCCACTTTTCCTTCACACAGTTTGGCTTTTCCAATTCACATTATTCATGAACAATCTCTAGTTGAAGATTACTACTCTATTGGCGGAGTAATTGTTCGTATCCTGGTCGGGGAGGATTTACTATAGTCTCCGTGGTGTAGTGGTAAGACACTCGCCTGGCGTTCCGCGAGCGCTATGTCATGGGTTCTTATCCTGGCCGGGGAGGATTTACTGGGCGCAATTCCTTAACTGTAGCCTCTGTTTAACGCAACAGTAAAATGTGTACTTGGATGAAAAAACGATTCTTCGCAGCGGGGATCGTATTCCAGGGACCTGCCCGAAACGCTACGCGTACTAGTGGCTGTACAAGAATGTAACAACTCTTGTATACATCTCAAAAAAAAAAAAAAAAAAAAATAATTGCCAATCACGGCCTCCAAGTTGCCTGCTGCAGATTCCTTTCTAGAAAACATTCTCTAATGAACTCCTATAATAGAAACAAACCTCAACAGGAGGTAAGGTTCGTAACAGTGCCCTGGAACGTGACGGCAGCATGGACCTGAGGGGACATGACCCTAGTTAATCTCTGTTGCTCTGGATGCCAGGATCACGTTAGCTGAGAGCAAAGATGGGTCATTGACAGCATTCACCAGGCTGAACAGCCTAGGTTTCGCTTGGGATCATGGAGGATCTATGACCTAGCAACCATGGGAGACAAAGACAGAACAGAAGTGATGCGGCCAGAGAAACATTGTGTGTGATCATTGTAAGCCCTTATGTGGCCAGAACAGGGCCACATAAGGATGCACATTCTTGTTTATGAAAATGTTACTAAGGATGAAGAACCTTAGATTTATGTGTTGTGTAAATATTTATGAAAAGTGTCATATTTGTTTAGTGCCAGAATTCTGGTCCATATTAATTGTATGGTTATGTATGTATTTATGTGCCAGCAGTTTAGGTATGTGTAATGTAGGGTATGAGTCAAGAAACATTACAGATTATGTTACCTATGCTATGATGCGGATTTAATGCATATGATATAGTGGTAATTGTGATTCATGTCGGGGAGTTTTTTAAATTATTTCATCATATGTATTGCGAACATGCAGTATAGATTTTTAGTTGTACATGTATGCTGGATGCATCCCCCAAGTCCTTGTGCTAATGAAACCATTGTATTTATGCATATGGGGACATATGCGTGTTTAAGGAGGAGAGTGGTGTTGTAATAATCCACAGTAATCCACAAGTTAGGAGTGAACTACACTGTTCAAAATGCAGTTGTTATGTTGGCCATCCTACTATATACTGCTGATGATATCTTCTTGATGTGGGTTTCAGGGGACAGCTCTGGCCTGATATCATCCAGGTCTTTTCCCCTACATGATTCTTGAAGGATTTCATTTCCAAAATTAAATTTTATATCTGGAAGATCATTTATGTATATCAGAAAGAGGATTGTTCTGAGTACAGAACCCTGTGGGACTCCACTGGTGACATCATGCCGCTCTGAGGACACTTCCCCTCACAGTAACCCTCTGCTTCCTATTGCTTAGGTACTCTCTTATCCACTTTAACAAGCTACTAATTACTCCAAGTTACACACCAACCTCTTATGGGGCACCGATGTTGATGGAGTGTCACGAAGTCCCTTCTCTCTAGATGTATTACTTGATTTTCTCAGTCTTCTCTATCACTTTGCATGTATTCAAGTTAGGGGCACTAACTTGTAGTTCAGTGCCTCTTACCTGTCGACTTGTATATTGGGACTACATTAGCTGTCTTCCATATTTCTGGTTGGTCTCCAGTGACTTAGTATACAACATGGAGAGTGACAAGCAAAGTTCTTCTGCACACTTCTCTTAGCCAAGTTAGGCCAGGTTAGGTCAGCCCAATTCAACCCAGGCCAAGCCAGCCAAGCTCTGTCGTCGTTCCTCAGTCAACAACAAAGTTCCTATGTATATAAGAGATAAAAAAATGGCAACCATGTTACGGGTGACGTAACATGGTTGCCATGTTACGTCACCCGTAACATGGCACGCTTTTGTGCCATGTTATAGTTATACCCGTAACTTTACGGGTGTAACAAGAGTTACACCCGTAACTCTTTTGGTGACGTGCATCTGAAGATTTAACATAAAAAAACTCAGTAAATTAACAAATAAGAAATATGAAAGTACTATATATATTACTACATTTTTATTTCAAATAAAAATATAAGTTTTATATTATTGTATATTCTTTAAATTGGTTCAATATGTTTGCCCTGTGAGGGACCTGGTAATTACCAACGTGCAGGTACAGGATTAGAGCTACACTCGTAGTGTCTCATCTTTCCAGCATAACGCTTTGAAACTACAGTACTGACAGTTTTGACCTCTACAATCTACGCACTTGTTCCAACTGTCTACCACTGTTTGCAGAAGTGATTTTTCATATATATATCTTCGGCAGCTGTGTTCAGTTATTTTAAATTTATAACCTCTTGTTCTTGAAGTTCCAATTTTCAAGAATTATTTCCTTTCGATTTTGACGATTCCACTTACTATTTTCACTGAATTAGTCATATTGACTCTTTTTCTTCTAGTTTTGGCCTAGTTAATGCCTCCACCTTTCCTCGTTGCAATTGTCATTCAGTTTCTAGGGCATTTATTTCATATCTCTGCACCTTTTCCAACTTTTTGATGTGTTCTTAAGATACTGGCACAATAAAACCAATAAATATTTCAGCTTTGGTCTCACAAAGGTATTGAATTTTTTCTTTTGGTATTTCTCCATCAATGTATTTAAAAAAAATCTGAAACAGGAAAGTGTAGCATAGGCTTCTCGCACATGTTTCTTTAGGTGATCCTCAGGTGATTTCTGAGGACTTATGGGAGTATATAGCATTGATTTCAAAGTTTTCTACATAGAACCGCTCGTAGTTTTCTTTCATTATAAATAGTATAAGTGTTTTTATCCTCATCACAATTTATAAAAATTTCTTTACATTTATTTTATGTTTTACTGAAACACTTTGCATAATAATGGTTTCATAAGTATATATATATCTCCTGTCCCTACCATTGTACATTACTCTCATGTTCTTTGTACACACATTATTCTAAATCAAATTATTAACTTATTTTTAATTTACATAAATGACCTCAGTTGTTATTGGTAATTTAATAAATTTTACAGTATTTTCAGGTTGTCTGTAAGTGGCCTGCA
The DNA here is from genome assembly GCA_020271785.1 of Procambarus virginalis. Lineage (NCBI taxonomy): Eukaryota > Metazoa > Arthropoda > Malacostraca > Decapoda > Cambaridae > Procambarus > Procambarus virginalis. The sequence continues at coordinate 8,529 of WNGS01036700.1, read as the reverse complement.
TGATGAAGCAGGCTGACGGCTGGACTGTGACGAGGCTGCCATCTGATCTGTGAAGCAGGGTGGATGCCACCTGACTCCATCATCTGATTGTATTTATATTTACAGTGTGCTGTACATGTGATTGCAATCAATTTCACAGCAATCAGTAAGTTGCACTTGAGAAACCATAATTTTTGAAACCTAATAAAAATATTTTAATTGGGCAGAACGAATTATTGTAATATTTGAATAAGGAAAAAATAATGAAACATAAAATGAAAACTGTCAAGGACTAAATTCAATTACCCATTAATTGTATCTTTATCTCCAACCCTGATTATTTAAATGATACGAGAGCACATCATTGTTCAATAATAAGAAACACTCTGATTTTTTTTAATTTTCATATAAAAATACCTTATTACTGGCCACTTATACTTTTACAGAAATTTTATTTAATTGTCAGGAAATATAAATCGAGAATGAGTGATATAAATAATGGTGTAGCAGGTCTAAAGAGTTGGATAAAACATCTATCCAGAGACAACCACTATTATCCAACTGGGACTTTAAACCTCTCCTTTGGTATTACTTGAGTTTTGAGATATTTGATGATCCATGTGCCAGTTATATAAATTGCAAAAACCATTTAAACATGGAAATAACATTTCTTATACTTACTTTACAGACAGAATGAATGATTATTTAAAGTATGTAACTTAAGAGATAAGAAGGTTTGGTATCCTTATTTATTTATTTATATTTATTTATATACAAGAAGGTATATTGGGTTTATGAGAGTACATAGCATTGATGTCTTAACATTCTTGTAAAGCCACTAGCATGCATAGTGTTTCGGGCAGGTCCTTAATCTAACAGATAATTTAAAGTAGGTAATTTAATAGTAAAATTAAAAAAATTGTTTACTAGGACATTGTAAGAAAATTTTACAAAGATCAGTAAGTTCATTAAAGTAAAATTTGAGGGTTATCAACAGGTACATTGCAGCATAATTTTAGGATTATTTAAAAGTATAATGCAGTAAAATATGCATTCAATATAACAACCATGGTATAAGGTGATAGCAATGATTACAATGGTAATGTTGTATGACTTAGGTACATATATGGCGTGGGAGGGGGGGATGGGGTTGCACTAGATAGAGTGTGAATTTAAAGCACTAGGTTGGAAACTATGAAGATGAAATTAGGCAGTTTTGGGTAATATTTTTTGAATAAGGAGGAAGTTGGACAGCATTCAAATTCGTTAGTGATTGAGTTTCATAGATAAAGGTCTATTTATTTACATAGAGTGTTTACATAGATTAAGTTTGACTCTAGGGATATCAAAGATATATTTATTTCTAGTGTGGTGATTATGGGATCTATTACATGTGTCCTGGAAGAGTTTTAGAACAGGTTTTGCATTTAAGAACAGGGTTTTGTAAATGTAAATGGCACAAGAGAATCTGTGGAGTGAGTTTGTGTTTAGCATGTTTAGGGATTTAAACGGGGGGGCTGAGTGTTGTCTGAAGGCAAAGTTTGTTATTGTTCTGATAGCAAATATTTGTTGGGGTGATGTTGGGCTTGAAGTAGTTTGCAGTGGGTGAATGCTATGCACAGATACCATATGTAAGATAGGGATAGATTAGCGCATAGTATAGTGAAAGGAGAGCAGAGTTTGGAACATAATATCTTATTTTAGAAAATATACCAACCATTTTTTAGACTTTCTTGGTTATGTGTTGTATGTGGGTGCTAAAGTTGAGTCACCTGTCTAAGTATAGGCCAAGGAGCTTTCCATCATTTTTATTGCTCATGTTTACAGTCTCCGTGGTGTAGTGGTAAGACACTCGCCTGGCGTTCCGCGAGCGCTATGTCATGGGTTCGTATCCTGGCCGGGGAGGATTTACTGGGCACAATTCCTTAACTGTAGCCTCTGTTTAATGCAACAGTAAAATGTGTACTTGGATGAAAAAACGATTCTTCGCGGCGGGGATCGTATTCCAGGGACCTGCCCGAAACGCTACGCATACTAGTGGCTGTACAAGAATGTAACAACTCTTGTATATATCTCAAAAAAAAAAAAAAAAAAAAAAACATTGTCTATCTGAAACTGAATTGTATTTGTTGATTTGCTTCCAAATAAGATGTAGTAGGTCTTTTCTATGTTTAGTGTGAGTGTGTTGCTTGACATCCATAAATAGACTTTTTTTAATTCATTATTTACAACAATATTTAATATATGTGGGTTGCGGTCTGAGTATGAGGGTAGTATCGTCAGCAAATAATATAGGTTTAAGAATGTTAGAGACATTAGGCTGATCATTGATGTATAAACTAAATAGGAGAGGTCCTAGGATGCTGCCCTGTGGCACTCCTATGGTTAATGGTAGAGTGGGTAAGGTTATATCATTGATGGTTTAATATTGGTGTCTGTCACTAAGATAGGAACGAATATAGTTCAGGGAAGGGCCTTGGATTCTATAATGGTGGAGTTTAAGTAAGAGGTAGTTATGGCTAACAGTATCAAAGGCCTTTCTCAGGTCAATGAAGAGACCAATCGGAAACTCATTTTTGTCAAGGGCTGAGTATTTTATATCAAGCAAACTAATAATTGCATCGTTGGTTCTCTTTTGGGAGTTGAAGCCAAACTGACAGGGACTTAGTATGGAGAATTTTAGAAGATAGTAGTTGAGCTGTTTTAATAATTTTTTTTTCAAATATTTTTGATAATATTGGAAGATTTGATATTGGTCTATAATTGTTTGTCTGTCGATATCCTCCTTTATGAACTGGCGTTACTCTTGCTTTTTCAAGGATATCAGGGAATATATGCCACTATAGAGATTTGTTGAACAGCAGAGCTATGGGTGGCACAAGGGCATTGGAGGCACTCTCGTATACCACAGACGGTATTTAATTAATGTTCTCAGGCATTGGTTTTTAGTGAGTGAATGGTGGACACAACATCTGTCGGGCTGACTGATGAAAGGAGAAGAGAGTTTGGATAACTGCCTGGGGTGATATGTGGTAACATGTGTCTTAGTCTGTGGGATTTTTCTGGCATGGTTAGCACCAACCGATGAAAATAAGCTATTAAATTCAGTTGCCGTTTCTAAATCTGTTGCAGGTGTATAACCCTGGCCTGGGAGGATTGATTAGATGCCAACCCTTAACTACACGCCTCTGTTCACCGAGCTGTGATTGGGTACTTGGGTGTTAAACGATTGGCGGAACGCCGCCAATCGTTTAGCTGCTCTCAGCCTGCTAACAGGAATCAACAGTCGTCTGTTCATACACATGTGTATGTGTAAAACAAAACTAAACAAACTTGGGGCAATACAAGGCAATAATGCTACAGAAATCAACAACAAAAAATTAATAATAGAAAACTGGACAAAATATGTAGTGCACTTTGTGCACACTAGACATGAGTATCCCATTGATATCCATGTAGTCAAGTTATGCGGGTTGCCTGAACCGTCTTGCGTGTGTGTGTGGTTACATTAGTATGTGTAACTTCTGTCCCTACGATTGTACATTATTCCTATGTTTTTATACCCACATGTTTTTAATAAAGAATGTTATTATTATTATTATTATACTTAATTTGTGCCAACACTCTTTGCAAATGAATGGACCCACTCTATTAAACTCACTCCCTAATGAAGTGTATGCAACTATGAACAATTATATAATCTTCCAGAAGAAATACAGAATTATATTAACGTGTTTGATGATGATGCTAAGCTATTGTGGAAGATAAAACTTCTGGGATAATTAAGGTTACTTTTGACTATAAGGAATATAAAATAATGGTTAAATGTATAAATCTCTGGTGCCATAATCTCATGGTGCCATAATTCCATAATCATTTAGATTTTCGAATCCAAGCATGGAGACCTCATTTTCAGAAACACATAGCTGTTCTGGATACGGTGCAACACTGGGCAACAAAAGTTATTCCAGAGCTAAGTCATCTCTCGTATTTGGAATGCTTGAAGGCTACAGGGCTAACAACACTGCAAACCAGGCATGACAGGTCGGATCTCACTGAGACGTTTAAGAAACTAAGCAAGTTAGAGGATGTTGATCCGAATATTTTCTTCTGAAGGTCAGATGTAACACAAACAAGGACCAACGGTAACAAGCTTAACAAGCTACAATGTATGACTGAGAAAAGGAGAGGGTTTTTCACCCACAGGGTTATTAACCCATTGAACCGTCTATATGTTGAAGCCGTAAATGCCAAAAATCTGTTAACATTTAAAGTACAGCTGGAAAAGATCATCAAGACAAATGGGGGACTTTCGACAAACCGTCGGCTTCCTGTCCTCATCGCGGCCACTAGTATTAGTGGCTCTCATGTAAACTCAGTTATATTTGCAAGCACATTGAACCTCTTCAAACACTATGGACACTTATGGGATATAACATCTATATGCTATAAGATGAGCTGTATTATGTTTCAACAATCTATAAATCTTGTGCTACACTTTATATATACTATATATATATATATATATATATATATATATATATATATATATATATATATATATATATATATATATATATATATATATATATATATATATATATATATTGCAATTGCAGGGACCCACATCCTCGATGGAGAAAACAAAGAGCATTCAGAGAAGATCTTGTGGATTCTCACTGAATACTTTATTTTTTTCTTCTCCTACCACCTCTATTATTTTTTTGTATGTTTTGTTTTATTTTATTGCAATGCTACAGTTTACAGAGAACACACACACACACACACACACATACAAATATATAACAAGTAAACAATCAGCGTTCGAAGACCTCGTCCAGCTCCTCGGAGGTTGGGTGCGTACCCAGGATACAGCACGCATTTCCCCTCTGAACTGCGACACTGAGGCGCTGGAACAGGAAACTGGGGGCTCGTGGGTCTCTAGTTTTCCCAATTAGTTCCTCACCAACCTCCTTTAAAAACATGAGTGCACATATACCCCAGGCGCCCAGAGTCTCAGAGCCTATCGGCACGAACTTTTAACAACGTTCTAGGTCTCTGTACTTGTTGATTTTCTGGATCTCCCTGAAGGCGGATGCCCCACCTCCCTCCTCTGAGCTGTAACGTAAATAGGTATCAGCCAATGTAGATGCACAGGTGTAATCCCATACGACCTGTTTACCTTCCCTCCATTGCTGCAGGGTGACCCCATCTGGGCGTTTTTAGCTGTTGTCAGGTCTGCACAACTGGGGTTCCCTTTGTGCTGGACACCCAGCTGTAGCCAAACTTCTCTTGATGATGTCATTGACTGCTTCGTGTCTGGCAATCTTTCCCTGTGTCTTACGACAGATGAGACCATGGCTGCCGTATTGGTCTGCCCCTGCATGGCCGCAAACACACCGGTGTTCGGTGGAGATAGGGGCGGCAAGGCGCAGAGCAACACCAATACTTAGGGACCGATCTTCCAGGCGGGTGCCCAAGGCGGAATTAGGGACTGCCAACAGGAAATCCCCAGCATGGGAGGCTTGCACAGCTAGGAGACGCGCTCTGTCCTTCTGAGAAGCTGTGTCCAGCAATGCTTTGGCGATGTTCTCCACTATGGGGCTATCCCATTTGGACTGTTTACCGTCGTTTGGAAAAGTTGGTCGGGTGTGTGAATTGGCGAGAGAGTCCCACTGACCAGCTCCTTCCACAAATTTGGGATCACGAATCCCAATGGAGTTCCTTAGGTATTCTGGTAGTATTGCCTTCACTAATTCACTTGTAGCACTGGTCGAGGATAAGAATGCCGGCAATGCTAACTGTGTCGCCTTGCGAATACCCATACCCCCGAGTCTAACTGGGAGCGTTGCTTGGTCCCACTGGTCATCTTGCAGGGAGAGGTTTAACACTTTCATAGTTATTGTCTTTAAGAAGTGAGTCGTATTCTGTTAATTTTGGGCTGTCAAAGGAAGGATCACACCTGAGGAAATAGGTAAGTCTGGGCAAGGCCAGACACCTTGTAAGAAGGTACAAAGCATCGTGAGCATCCAAAGCCCCTAATCGCGCCTCCATCCTCCTCAGGTCTTTAAGCTTTTCTTCGAGGACTACCTCAATGGCGTTCGAGCCCAGGGGTGCCCCCAGCAGCACACTGTCGGTGGGAGCGATCACTTGGGCTCCTGGCAATAAGATTCGTACTGCATCTATGATTGGTTGGCTGGACGAGATGATTTCACACTTTGATGGATTTAGTGTAAGGCCTAACTCCTCTCCCCTAGATTTCACTAGCTGAAGATCTCCTTGCAGGGATTCCTGTGTCCCTGCCAGGGTGCCATCGTCCAGGAACCAGATGTTGAATTCGCTGGACAACCTGCTTGTGACCTCCTTAGCTGCCATGCAGAATAGGAAAGGGGCAAGTGGGTCTCCCTGCTGGACACCTTCTGCGGAAACAACTTCATGTTCCCCAAACAACAGTGTCGATTCCCTACTGTACCCTGCTGAAACGAAAGGAAGTAGACAAGGAAAGCTGGTTCGAACTGCTTCCAGTACCACATCCCTTTTTACCTGGTTGAAGGCATTTTTAAAGTCTAATTTAATTAATGCCTTATTTTCTGGGAGGTCCTTGATATAGGCTCGTGCTGCATGAGCTGCTGCTTCACAGCCATGGGGGACACCAAAACCTAGTTGATGGGGTCGAAGCATCGTTGCAGCGTCTATGCTGATTTTTCTGACAGCTGCCCTAGCAACAAGGCGCCGAAGTGTGTTGCACACGGCAATGGGTCTGACTCCACCATCCTTCTTCTTTAGGGCACAAAGGGATGCTCCGAAGAAGAAGGGTTTAATTGTATCTGGGATCAACCTGGAGAGACAGTCGTTGACAAACTTCGTGATCTCTGACAGTAGTGTCTCGGCAACTTCGCCGAGAACTGGGTTTGTCGTCTTCTTGAGGTGCTGAGGTCTTACTCCAGTGTATCCCCCTGCTGAGCCTGGTGGAAATGACATGATGGCTTTGTATACCTCTGATGCTTGGAAGAATAGAGGTCCCATGTCTGAGACATTTGTGTCCCGAGCAGTGGGTTCCCATGGTACTCTGGGAGGGTGCTTCTCTCTCAGTGAGTCAGCAGTTGCTGTATCTCTAGGGGCGATTGTTTCTTCATTGGTAAGTAACCTAATTGCCCCTACTGTGTTGCCCTCTTCAATTTTCTTGGTCACTTGTGTTCCAAGCTTAAAATTATCATTGGAACTCTTGGGTCTTCCACGACGGTTTTTGCGTTGAGGAGGAATGGGGATCAAGTTGTCAGCTCTGGGGAAATTATTTATTGCCCTAGTGACTGATGAGGCTAGTGACGTGCCTCCTCTTACAGGTACGCCTAAGAAAATATTGTCAAACAGGAGCAAATTGTGCCATGATTTGATGGTTGCTGCAGCATTAAGATTTTCAGACCATTCATTCACTTTCCTTAGAAGGTCTGTATATTTCCCTGCTGCAAATGGGCGCGCTGCTTTAGGAATGTGGGGAAGAGTATGACCGAAATATGACCGAAAAAGTAAGATTAATAATTCTAACACGAATTTTCTCAATATTTCTTACGTTTCTTTTCACTGTTGATGGTAATTGAAAAATCTATTCTCCAAAATTCATTTTTATTTCTAGCCTGACGCGACACTTGAACGCGTTTCGTAATAACTTATTACATTTTCAAAGACTTTAGTTTACACACACACAACTATAACCTACAAACACGCAGATATCAAGCCGCCAGCTATCGCTGTGTCGATGATTTCCGTGTTTTTCGTTAAGACTTCTCTGGGGATGGTCTGGTTGTGGGAAGAGATAATATATTCCTTAATGGAGCCCTGTTGCTTATGCATCGTTAATCGCATGGAAAGAGATGTTGTTGTCTTGCCTATCTACTGAGTTCTTTGAGGCTAACAGTCCCCAAGTGGGCATTTGAAGGGATAGACGACATTAGTCTCTTTTAAAGCGTTCTGCTTTGTGTCTGGAGAGTTTCTCATGAGTAGATTGGCCGTTTTTTTATTTTATAGTAAATCGTCAATTGTATCTTCTGATTTTTGTCTGTAGGGATACCCAGCAAACACAAATCATCTAGAAAACGTTCGTCTATCTCTTCCCATAGGCGTGGGAATGATTTACATTGAGAATGGTGCAGGAGAGCCTTTGAGAAACTTTTAATCAAAAAATCCAAACACAAAAGTTTTATAATAAATTGTTTTTCTACAACTATTTTGTTCCTAATGTATTACAAATAGTTTTTACATGTTTAAATATAAATTTATGGTGCTTTTTGTAAAATTCATTAATAAATTGTGAATGAATTTATTGTCTGAATGAAACCTTCAAAATCCATTTAGTTATAATATGATCAGAAAAAAGTAGTTTTCCAAATTTTCTAAAAATCGCCCTTTTAACACAATTTGACTCCTTATGCATTTCACTAAACAATAATATCATGTTTAATATAGAATTTATGTATTATTCCCTAAAATAATTTATATAAATTATAAAGTTGCTGGAAAGTGGTGTGAAAGAATCTGAAAACGTTTTGTTGT
>WNGS01036694.1:0-14725 GCA_020271785.1 Procambarus virginalis | reverse complement strand
ACTGGTGGTGGGTGTTCACTGGTGGTAGTGTGTTCACTGGTGGTGTTGTGTTCACTGGTGGTGTTGTGTTCAGGGTGGTGGTGTGTTTCACGGTGGTGGTGGTGTGTTCACTGGTGGTAGTGTGTTCACTGGTGGTTTTGTGTTCACTGGTGGTGGTGTGTTCACTGGTGGTGTTGTGTTCACTGGTGGTGTTGTGTTCACTGGTGGGGTTGTGTTCACTGGTGGTGTTGTGTTCACGGTGGTGTGTGTGTTCACTGGTGGTGGTGTGTTCACTGGTGGTGGTGTGTTCACTGGTGGTGGTGTGTTCACTGGTGGTAGTGTGGGTTCAATGGTGGTAGTGTGTTCACTGGTGGTGTTGTGTTCACTGGTGGTGGGTATGTTCAATGGTGGTGTTGTGTTCACTGGTGGTGTGTTCACTGGTGGTGGTGTGTTCACTGGTGGTGTTGTGTTCACTGGTGGTGTGTTCACTGGTGGTGTTGTGTTCACTGGTGGTGGTGTGTTCACTGGTGGTGTTGTGTTCACTGGTGGTGTTGTGTCACTGGCGGTGGTGTGTTCACTGGTATAGATGTGTTCACTGGAGTTGAGGTATTCACTAGAGGTGTTGCGTTCACTGGTGTTGATGTGTTCACTGTTCTGGGGCAGCGATAACACTGAATCTGCTGTTATGTGCCGTGGCTCGTGTTGCATCCTCATGCACCAAGTTTGCAACCTGCTAAACTCGTCTGAAACAAGTTCAGGCCTGCAGAATGTGAAATACGTCCTCCTGGGTCTTCTGGACTGTACATAGGATATCTCAAGTTTATTTTGCTTGCTCATTAGTTCTTGCATGAGTGGGTGATTTTTTATCACGTGGGTAATCATGTTTCCATATCGGCCGGCATAGTTTCATCTGGACCCAGTGAGGTGTTGGCTGGTGAGTGAGGAGGGGGAGTGGTAGGTTGGGAGGAAGGGAGGGTCTCCTGAGGCGAAGAGCTGGTTGACTGGGAGGCGTTAGGGGGTATGGGTGATGAGGCAGGAATGGGGTTGTTGGGTGGGGTGGGGTTTGGGTGTAGTGAGGAGAGATTGGGGTTAGTGAGGGAGAGAGATTGGGGTTAGTGAGTTGGGTAGAGGTAAGTGGGTTGTGAGAGGATTAGGGTCTGGTTGGGCCTGTGCGGGGTGGTGGTGGGTCACTCCACCACTGCACCAGGCTGTTGTCACTGCCACTCTACCACTGCCCCAGACTGTTGTCACTGCCACTCCACCACTGCCCCAGACTGTTGTCACTGCCACTCCACCACTGCACCAGACTGTTGTCACTGCCACTCCACCACTGCACCAGGCTGTTGTCACTGCCACTCCACCACTGCCCCAGGCTGTTGTCACTGTCACTCCACCACTGCACCAGGCTGTTGTCACTGCCACTCCACCACTGCCCCAGGCTGTTGTCACTGTCACTCCACCACTGCACCAGGCTGTTGTCACTGCCACTCCACCACTGCCCCAGGCTGTTGTCACTGCCACTCCACCACTGCACCAGGCTGTTGTCACTGCCACTCCACCACTGCCCCAGGCTGTTGTCACTGCCACTCCACCACTGCACCAGGCTGTTGTCACTGTCACTCCACCACTGCCCCAGGCTGTTGTCACTGCCACTCCACCACTGCACCAGGCTGTTGTCACTGCCACTCCACCACTGCCCCAGGCTGTTGTCACTGCCACTCCACCACTGCACCAGGCTGTTGTCACTGTCACTCCACCACTGCCCAGGCTGTTGTCACTGCCACTCCACCACTGCACCAGGCTGTTGTCACTGCCACTCCACCACTGCCCCAGGCTGCTGTCACTGCCACTCCACCACTGCCCCAGGCTGTTGTCACTGTCACTCCACCACTGCCCCAGGCTGCTGTCACTGCCACTCCACCACTGCCCCAGACTGCTGTCACTGCCACTCCACCACTGCCCCAGGCTGCTGTCACTGCCACTCTACCACTGCCCCAGGCTGCTGTCACTGCCACTCCACCACTGCCCCAGGCTGCTGTCACTGCCACTCTACCACTGCCCCAGCTGCTGTCACTGCCACTCCACCACTGCCCCAGGCTGCTGTCACTGCCACTCTACCACTGCCCCAGGCTGCTGTCACTGCCACTCCACCACTGCCCCAGGCTGCTGTCACTGCCACTCTACCACTGCCCCAGGCTGCTGTCACTGCCACTCCACCACTGCCCCAGGGTGAGAAACAGAGTTTGATCAAAGATTTGACACTATGGGTCACTACGGCTGACCACCTGTCCATCTTTCCTCAGTCTTTGACGGCTTTGGTTACATTTATTAAACAGTTTACAAGCATGAAAACTTGCCAATCAACTGTTGTTATTGTTATAAACAGCCTCCTGGTGCTTCGGAGCTCATTAACTGTTTAATAATTGTAAAACAAAGCCGCCAAAGATTGAGATGGACAGGTTCGTACGTGCTTGCGTAACTGCTTCGTGAATCTGGCCCCAGGTTCGTAAGTGCTTGCGTACATGCTTCGTGAATCTGGCCCCCAGGTTCGTACGTGCTTGCGTAACTGCTTCGTGAATCTGGCCCCAGGTTCGTAAGTGCTTGCGTAAATGTTTCGTGAATCTAGCCCCCAGGTTCGTACGTGCTTGCGTAACTGCTTCGTGAATCTGGCCCCAGGTTCGTAAGTGCTTGCGTAACTGCTTCATGAATCTGGCCCCAGGTTCGTAAGTGCTTGCGTAACTGCTTCGTGAATCTGGCCCAAGGTTCGTTAGTGCTTGCGTAACTGCTTCGTGAATCTGGCCCCAGATTCGTAAGTGCTTGCGTAACTGCTTCGTGAATCTGGCCCCAGGTTCGTAAGTGGTTGCGTAACTGCTTCGTGAACCTGGACCCAGGTTCATTAGCGCTTGCGTAACTGCTTCGTGAATCTGGCCCAGGTTCGTAAGTGCTTGCGTAACTGCTTCGTGAATCTGGGCCCAGGTTCGTTAGTGCTTGCGTAACTGCTTCGTGAATCTGGCCCCAGGCTCGTTAGTGCTTGCGTAACTGCTTCGTGAATCTGGCCCCAGGTTTGTAAGTGCTTGCGTAACTGCTTCATGAATTTGGCCCCAGGTTCGTAAGTGCTTGCGTAACTGCTTCGTGAATTTGGCCCCAGGTTCGTAAGTGCTTGCGTAACTGCTTCGTGAATCTGGCCCATGGTTCGTAAGTGCTTGCGTAACTGCTTCGTGAATCTGGCCCCAGATTCGTAAGTGCTTGCGTAAATGCTTCTTGAATCTGGCCCTAGGTTCGTAAGTGCTTGCGTAACTGCTCGTGAATCTGGCCCCAGATTCGTAAGTGCTTGCGTAACTGCTTCGTGAATCTGGCCCCAGGTTCGTAAGTGCTTGCGTAAATGCTTCGTGAATCTAGCCCCCACGTTCGTACGTGCTTGCGTAACTGCTTCGTGAATCTGGCCCCAGGTTCGTAAGTGCTTGCGTAACTGCTTCGTGAATCTGGCCCCAGGTTCGTAAGTGCTTGCGTAACTGCTTCGTGAATCTGGCCCCAGGTTCGTATGAGCTTGCGTAACTGCTTCGTGAACCTGGCCCCAGGTTCATTAGCACTTGCGTAACTGCTCCGTGAATCTGGCACAAGGTTCGTAAGTACTTGCGTAACTGCTTCGTGAATCTGGGCCCAGGTTCGTTAGTGCTTGGGTAACTGCTTCGTGAATCTGGCCCCAGACTCGTTAGTGCTTGCGTAACTGCTTCGTGAATCTGGCCCCAGGTTTGTAAGTGCTTGCGTAACTGCTTCGTGAATCTGGCCCCAGGTTCGTTAGTGCTTGCGTCACTGCTTCATGAATCTGGCCCCAGGTTTGTAAGGGCTTGCGTAACTGCTTCGTGAATCTGGCCCCAGGTTCGTTAGTGCTTGCGTCACTGCTTCGTGAATCTGACCCCCAGGTTCGTAAGTGCTTGCGTAAGTGCTTCGTGAATCTGACCCCAGGTTCGTAAGTGCTTGCGCAACAGCTTCATGAATCTGGCCCCAGGTTCGTAAGTGCTTGCTTCACTGCTTCGTGAATCTGGCCCCAGGTTCGTTAGTGCTTGCGTCACTGCTTCGTGAATCTGACCCCCAGGTTCGTAAGTGCTTGCGTAAGTGCTTCGTGAATCTGACCACAGGTTCGTAAGTGCTTGCGCAACTGCTTCATGAATCTGGCCCCAGGTTCGTAAGTGCTTGCTTCACTGCTTCGTGAATCTGGCCCCAGGTTCGTAAGTGCTTGCATAACTGCTTCGTGAATCTGGCCCCAGGTTTGTTAGTGCATGCGTCACTGCTTCGTGAATCTTACCCCAGGTTCGTAAGTGCTTGCGTAACTGCTTCGTGAATCTGGCCCCAGGTTCGTGAGTGCTTGCGTAACTGCTTCGTGAATCTTGGCCCCAGATTCGTAAGTGCTTGCGTAACTACTTCGTGAATCTGGCCCCAGGTTCGTAAGTGCTTGCGTAACTGCTTCGTGAATCTGGCCCCAGGTTTGTAAGGGCTTGCGTAACTGCTTCGTGAATCTGGCCCCAGGTTCGTTAGTGCTTGCGTCACTGCTTCGTGAATTTGACCCCCAGGTTCGTAAGTGCTTGCGTAAGTGCTTCGTGAATCTGACCCCAGGTTCGTAAGTGCTTGCGCAACAGCTTCATGAATCTGGCCCCAGGTTCGTAAGTGCTTGCTTCACTGCTTCGTGAATCTGGCCCCAGGTTCGTTAGTGCTTGCGTCACTGCTTCGTGAATCTGACCCCCAGGTTCGTAAGTGCTTGCGTAAGTGCTTCGTGAATCTGACCCCAGGTTCGTAAGTGCTTGCGCAACTGCTTCATGAATCTGGCCCCAGGTTCGTAAGTGCTTGCTTCACTGCTTCGTGAATCTGGCCCCAGGTTCGTAAGTGCTTGCATAACTGCTTCGTGAATCTGGCCCCAGGTTTGTTAGTGCATGCGTCACTGCTTCGTGAATCTTGCCCCAGGTTCGTAAGTGCTTGCGTAACTGCTTCGTGAATCTGGCCCCAGGTTCGTGAGTGCTTGCGTAACTGCTTCGTGAATCTGGGCCCTAGATTCGTAAGTGCTTGCGTAACTGCTTCGTGAATCTGGCCCCAGGTTCGTAAGTGCTTGCGTAACTGCTTCGTGAATCTGGCCCCAGGTTTGTAAGGGCTTGCGTAACTGCTTCGTGAATCTGGCCCCAGGTTCGTTAGTGCTTGCGTAACTAGTTGAGCTAGGAATTATCACCCCCAAAAAAGAACTGGGAACCAAAGGGCTGGCGTACCGAAAGGGAAACTATGAGGAGATGAATAAATTCCTATGGGATATACATTGGGACACAGAACTCGGAACCAAGTCCGTACAAGACATGATGGACTATGTCCCCCAAAAATGTCAGGAGGCTGTAAGCAGGTTTGTCCCAGCCCAACAGGAAAAAACAGAGAAGCAATGGAAGAATCCGTGGTTTAATAGGGAATGTATGAAAGCAAAGGAGCTGAACAAAAGGGCATTGAGGAACTTTCGTAATAACAGAACACCAGAAAGTAGAGAGAGATACCAGAGAACCAGGAACGAGTATGTCAGTGTGAGAAGAGCAGCTGAGAAAAGGTATGAAAATGATATAGCTAACAAAGCCAAGACTGAACCAAAGCTACTACACAGTCACATCAGGAGGAAGACAACAGTGAAGGAACAGGTGATTAAACTTAGGGTGGGCGAGGACAGGTACACAGAGAATGACAAAGGTGTGTGAAGAACTCAACAAAAGGTTCCAGGAGGTCTTTACAATAGAACAGGGAGATATCACGGCGCTGGGAGAGGTGGCAGCAAACCAGGTGACCTTGGATAGGTTCGAAATTACAAGAGATGAGGTCAAAAAGCACCTATTGGAGCTGGATGTGAGAAAAGCTGTTGGGCCGGATGGAATCTCGCCATGGGTATTGAAAGAGTGTGCAGGAGCACTTTGCTTACCACTCTCCATAGTGTATAGTAAGTCACTGGAAACGGGGGACCTACCAGAAATATGGAAGACTGCTAATGTAGTACCAATATACAAAAAGGGTGACAGACAAGAGGCACTGAACTACAGGCCAGTGTCCTTAACTTGTATACCATGCAAGGTGATGGAGAAGATTGTGAGAAAAAACCTAGTAACACATCTGGAGAGAAGAGACTTCGTGACAACCCATCAACATGGGTTCAGGGAGGGTAAATCTTGCCTTACAGGCTTGATAGAATTCTACGATCAGGTGACAAGAATTAAGCAAGAAAGAGAAGGGTGGGCGGACTGCATTTTTTTGGACTGTCGGAAAGCCTTTGACACAGTACCCCATAAAAGGTTGATGCATAAGCTGGAGAAACAGGCAGGAGTAACAGGTAGGGCGCTCCAGTGGATAAGGGAGTACCTAAGCAATAGGAAGCAGAGAGTTACAGTGAGGGGTGAGACCTCAGACTGGCGTGAAGTCACCAGTGGAGTCCCACAGGGCTCTGTACTTGGACCTATCCTGTTTCTGATATACGTAAATGATCTCCCAGAGGGTATAGACTCATTCCTCTCAATGTTTGCTGACGACGCCAAAATTATGAGAAGGATTAAGACAGAGGAGGACAGCTTGAGACTTCAAGAAGACCTGGACAAGCTGCAGGAATGGTCGAACAAATGGCTGTTAGAGTTTAACCCAAGCAAATGTAATGTAATGAAGATAGGGGTAGGAAGCAGGAGACCAGATACAAGGTATCATTTGGGAGATGAAATACTTCAAGAGTGAGAGAGAGAGAAAGACCTGGGGGTTGATATCACGCCAGACCTGTCCCCTGAAGCTCATATCAAGAGGATAACATCAGCAGCATATGCCAGGTTGGCTAACATAAGAACGGCCTTTAGAAACTTGTGTAAGGAATCTTTCAGAACATTATATACCACATATGTCAGACCAATCCTGGAGTATGCGGCTCCAGCATGGAGTCCCTATCTAGTCAAGCATAAGACTAAACTGGAAAAGGTTCAAAGGTTTGCCACCAGACTAGTACCCGAGCTGAGAGGTATGAGCTACGAGGAGCGACTGCAGGAATTAAACCTCACTTCGTTGGAAGACAGAAGAGTTAGGGGGGACATGATCACCACATTCAAGATTCTCAGGGGAATCGACAGGGTTGATAAAGACAGGCTGTTTAACATAAGGGGCACACGCACTAGGGGACACAGGTGGAAACTGAGTGCCCAATTGAGCCACAGAGATATTAGAAAGAACTTTTTTAGTGTCAGAGTGGTTGACAAATGGAATGCATTAGGAAGCGATGTGGTGGAGGCTGACTCCATACACAGTTTCAAGTGTAGATATGATAGAGCCCATTAGGCTCAGGAAAATGTACACCTGTTGATTGACGGTTGAGAGGCGGGACCAAAGAGCCAGAGCTCAACCCCCGCAAGCACAACTAGGTGAGTACTAGGTGAGTAACTGCTTCTTGAATCTGGCCCCAGGTTCGTAAATGCTTGCGTAACTGCTTCGTGAATGTGGCCCCAGGTTCGTAAGTGCTTGCGTAACTGCTTCTTGAATCTGGCCCCAGGTTCGTAAATGCTTGCGAAACTGCTTCGTGAATCTGGCCCCAGGTTCATTAGTGCTTGCGTAACTGTTTCGTGAATCTGGCCCCAGGTTCATTAGTGCTTGCATAACTGCTTAGTGAATCTGGCCCCAGGTTCATTAGTGCTTGCGTAACTGCTTCGTGAATCTGGCCCCAGGTTCGTTAGTGCTTGCGTAACTGCTTCGTGATTCTGGCCCCAGGTTCATTAGTGCTTGCGTAACTGTTTCGTGAATCTGGCCCCAGGTTCATTAGTGCTTGCGTAACTGTTTCGTGAATCTGGCCCCAGGTTCATTAGTGCTTGCGTAACTGCTTAGTGAATCTGGCCGCAGGTCCATTAGTGCTTGCGTAACTGTTTCGTGAATCTGGCCCCAGGTTCATTAGTGCTTGCGTAACTGCTTCGTGAATCTGGCCCCAGGTTCGTTAGTGCTTGCTTCACTGCTTCGTGAATCTGGCCCCAGGTTCATTAGTGCTTGCATAACTGCTTAGTGAATCTGGCCCCAGGTTCATTAGTGCTTGCGTAACTGCTTCGTGAATCTGGCCCCAGGTTCGTTAGTGCTTGCGTAACTGCTTCGTGATTCTGGCCCCAGGTTCATTAGTGCTTGCGTAACTGTTTCGTGAATCTGGCCCCAGGTTCATTAGTGCTTGCGTAACTGTTTCGTGAATCTGGCCCCAGGTTCATTAGTGCTTGCGTAACTGCTTAGGGAATCTATCCGCAGGTCCATTAGTGCTTGCGTAACTGTTTCGTGAATCTGGCCCCAGGTTCATTAGTGCTTGCGTAACTGCTTCGTGAATCTGGCCCCAGGTTCGTTAGTGCTTGCTTCACTGCTTCGTGAATCTGGCCCCTGGACCGAAAGGTTGTCGTTTTCGTCCACCTGCTGACGTTAATATATCTTCACCCCCGTTATTGTGACTCACCGTCCGCAAATCGGAAGATGTCTGGGTAATTACAATACGGTGGTTGTATCATCAACTACGGGTCAGTAACATCATATAAATTGATATAAATAGATGAGTAGATGGCCTAATCTTGAAGTAGATGAGAGGTGGCATCTACTTCATGAAAAAGTAAGCTCGCTCTACCATTTTCGCTTAGTGGTATAATATATATTTTATAATATATATTTTATATTATACCACTAAGCGAAGAATTTCTTGCTCGTGCATGCAAAGAGGATTAACTATGGCAAGAGTGGTGTTGATAGACAAATTGACAAAATCATAATTTTTAAATATAATTAATTTAAATGTAATAAATATACTCAGAGTAAAGGGGTTATACCTGTGATTGTGTAGCATGGATAAGGTCAATGATTGGGTTAAAGTCGTTTAGGAGTAAGGAAGCGGATTGGTTATCTTCTTGAGGTTATCTTGAGATGATTTCGGGGCTTAGCGTCCCCGCGGCCCGGTCTTCGACCAGGCCTGCTTTTTGTTACATGTCCCCCCATCCATCATAGGGAGCCTGTGGCTGAGCGGACAGAACACTGGACGCGTGATCCTGTGGTCTCGGGTTCGATCCCGGGCGCCGGCGAGAAACGATGGGCAGAGTTTCTTTAACCCTGATGCCCCTGTTACCTAGCAGTAAACAGGTACCTGGGAGTTAGTCAGCTGTCACGGGCTGCTTCCTGAGGGTGGAGGCCTGGTCAAGGACCGGGCCGCGGGGACACTAAAGCCCCGAAATCATCTCAAGATAACCTCCCCAGGAAGCAGCCGTAGCAGCTGTCTAACTCCCAGGTACCTATTTACTGCTAGGTGAACGGGGCCATCAGGGTGAAAGAAACTCTGCCCATAGATCCTCCGCCGGGGATCGAACCCGAAACCTTAAGACTACGAATCCCGAGCGCTGTCCACTCAGCCGTCAGGCCTCGGGTCAGACTGTGAAGTCATTATCGTCATTCAAAAGAGATTTCACTGCACAAACGTTCACTTATTTTAGACAAGATCTTAACAGCTTGGGATTGATTTACTTTGATAAAAAAACAAAAACGAATAAGACTCATTACACAGAGAGAGGGAAGAGAGGGAATTATCAGGGGAAACTACCAGGGCCCAGATTTACGAAGCAGTTACGAACCTGGGGCCAGATTCACGAAGCAGTTACGCAAGCACTTACGAACCTAGGGCCAGATTTACGAAGCAGTTACGCAAGCACTTACGAACCTGGGGCTAGATTCAGGAAGCAGTTACGCAAGCACTTACGAAACTGAGGCCAGATTCACGAAGCAGTGATGCAAGCACTAACGAGCCTGGGGCTAGATTCATGAAGCAGTTACGCAAGCACATACGAACCTGGGGCCAGATTTACGAAGCAGTGAAGCAAGCACTTACGAACCTGGGGGTCAAATTCACGAAGCAGTGACGCAAGCACTAATGAACCTGGGGCCAGATTCACGAAGCAGTAAAGCAAGCACTTACAACCTGGGGCCAGATTCACGAAGCAGTTACGCAAGCACTAACGAACCTGGGGCCAGATTTACGAAGCAGTTACGCAAGCACTTACGAATCTGGGGCTAGATTCAGGAAGCAGTTACGCAAGCACTTACGAACCTGGGGCCAGATTCACGAAGCAGTTACGCAAGCACTTACGAACCTGGGGCCAGATTTACGAAGCAGTTACGCAAGCACTTACGAACCTGGGGCTAGATTCAGGAAGCAGTTACGCAAGCACTTACGAAACTGGGGCCAGATTCACGAAGCAGTGATGCAAGCACTAACGAGCCTGGGGCTAGATTCATGAAGCAGTTACGCAAGCACATACGAACCTGGGGCCAGATTCACGAAGCAGTGAAGCAAGCACTTACGAACCTGGGGGTCAGATTCACGAAGCAGTGACGCAAGCACTAATGGCCCTGGGGCCAGATTCACGAAGCAGTAACGCAAGCACTAACGAACCTGGGGCCAGATTCACGAAGCAGTTACGCAAGCACTTATAAACCTGGGGCCAGATTCACGAAGCAGTTACGCAAGCACTAACGAACCTGGGGCCAGATTTACGAAGCAGTTACGCAAGCACTTACGAACCTGGGGCTAGATTCAGGAAGCAGTTACGCAAGCACTTACGAAACTGGTGCCAGATTCACGAAGCAGTGATGCA
Source organism: Procambarus virginalis (assembly GCA_020271785.1). Classification (NCBI taxonomy): domain Eukaryota; kingdom Metazoa; phylum Arthropoda; class Malacostraca; order Decapoda; family Cambaridae; genus Procambarus; species Procambarus virginalis. Next base: position 4,103 of record WNGS01036694.1, on the reverse strand, counting down.
AGCACTAACGAGCCTGGGGCCAGATTCATGAAGCAGTTACGCAAGCACATACGAACCTGGGGCCAGATTCACGAAGCAGTGAAGCAAGCACTTACGAACCTGGGGTCAGATTCACGAAGCAGTGACGCAAGCACTAATGAACCTGGGGCCAGATTCAAGAAGCAGTTACGCAAGCACTTACAAACCTGGTGCCAGATTCACGAAGCAGTTACGCAAGCACTAACGAACCTGGGGCCAGATTCACGAAGCAGTTACCCAAGCACTTACGAACCTTGGGCCAGATTCACGATGCAGTTACGCAAGCACTAATGAACCTGGGGCCAGGTTCACGAAGCAGTTACGCAAGCACTTAGGAACGTGTACATCTTTCCTCAATCTTTGACGGCTTTGGTTACATTTATTCAACAGTTTACAAGCATGAAAACTTGCCAATCAACTGTTGTTATTGTTATAAACAGCCTTCTGGTGCTTCGGAGCTCATTAATTGTTTAATAATTGTAAACAAAGCCGCCAAAGATTGAGAAAAAATGTCCAGGTTCGCAAGTACTTGCGTAACTGCTTCGTGAATCTAGTGAATCTAGTCGTACTGGCCCCTGGCCAGTACGACTATACAGCACTGGGAAGGGGTCAGGATAAGGATTTGGGATGGGACGGCGGGAAGGAATGGTGCCCAACCACTTGTGGACGGTCGGGGATTGAACGCCGACCTGCATGAAGCGAGACCGTTGCTTTATACCGTCCAGCCCCAAGTGGTTGGGCATAGAGAGTAATCACACTTGATGAATCAATGAGAAAAACCGTGGTAGCCGTTACAAGGATTCGAACCTATGTTCTGGGCACACGCAAACCCAGGCACCCGCCCTGATACCTATAGACCACGACATGGTCAAAAGCATTGCAACCCGAGGTCTTACTGAACCCACGAGGGTCCCTGAGGGATAACACCCTGGGAATAACCAGCACATAGGTTCGAATCCTCGCCACGGCTCCTACAGATTTTCTCAAATCTACTCATTGTTTATTTTAATTTTTAATCCTCTGCAGAGAAGATTGTCAGATATTTCTTCTATCTATTGATAACATTTTATTGCTTTAATGTTGGAATTGATGCGTTGTTTTTATTATTTCTCTGATTTTTTTTTATTTATTCTTAGCAAATTTTTGGGTAAATAATTAGGATTATTTTTCATAGTACTATTGATGGAGTATTATCATTATTGATGATTATTATTATTGATGGAGAGACGACTGCGTCTTTTGAGACCAAATGAACATACATATCTTTTGTCATTCCCATAAAATCTGAATTTATTAGATGCAGATCAATCTTTCTCATTATATATATAAATGCATAAATTCACCGCTTTCAGTGGCTGAGGGGGTATAGATCTGCGCTAGTACCCAGGCGGCCTAAGTTCGAATCCTTCAGGGGGGATTATTTGGAGTTACGGTTGAAATGTATCATACAATGTGTGAGTAAAACTATTCAACATAAGTTACGTCACAATGTAATTGAATGTGAAAAAATCCCAAATTATAGAGCTTATAATCACTATAATGTTCGCAAAAGGGTCAAAGTATTCGCTCCTAATAACATATTTCCAAAACAAATTTGGATATTGCAGATAGTGCACACACTGCAAGCCTTGCACGGCTCTAAGTCTCTTGCTTCAAGAGGTACCCCCCTCTTCAAGAGGTATCGTAAATATCGTAATTTACTTCCATTATTACCCTAACGACTTTATCACAAACTTCGGCTAATAAACTAATAAAACTAATAAAACTAATAAACCACAAATGTTAACATGGATGAGATGTAACTACCTCATCCAAGCTCTAACTCAGCTAAAATAATATTGGGATTCAGTTTCTGAGCCTTTAAATACACTGCCAATTTTTCTCACTACAACTGACGGGATGGGTATGGGGGACCACTACACTAATGGGTATGAGGTCCACTGCCACTCACAGGATGAGTATGGGGTCCACTGCCACTCACAGGATGAGTATGGGGTCCACTGCCACTCACAGGATGAGTATAGGGTCCACTGCCACTCACAGGATGAGTATGGGGTCCACTGCCACTCACAGAATGAGTATGGAGTCCACAACTGCCACTCACAGGATTGGTATGGGGGTCCACTACACTAGTGGGTATGGGGTCCACTGCCACTCATAGGATGGGTATGGGGTCCACTACACTAACAGGATGTGTATAGGGTCCACTACCACTCACAGGATGAGTTTGAAGCCCACTGCCACTCACAGAATGAGTATGAGGATCCAATGCCAATCACAGAATGAGTATGAGGCCCACTGCCACTCACAGAATGAGTATGAGGCCCACTGCCACTCACAGAATGAGTATGAGGCCCACTGCCACTCACAGAATGAGTATGAGGCCCACTGCCACTCACAGAATGAGTATGAGGCCCACTGCCACTCACAGAATGAGTATGAGGCCCACTGCCACTCATAGAATGAGTATGGGGTCCACTGCCACTCACAGAATGAGTATGAAGCCAACCGTCACTCACAGAATGAGTATGGGGTCGACTGCCACTCACAGAATGAGTATGGGGATCCACTACCACTCACAGAATGAGTATGAGGATCCACTGCCACTCACAGAATAGTATGAGGGTCCACTGCGAATCACAGAATAAGTATGAGGGTCCACTGCGAATCACAGAATAGGTAATTGACCCACTTCAGCCATAGGATGGGTTTAGGGTAGAATGTATTTTCCTAGACTAAGGTAATATGGGAACGGAACGCTAATTATACATTGTGGAAAAATCACTATTTACACTTCCTTGTAAAAAGTTTGTGTACAAGATAACCGAGAAGACAACCTTCAGAAGACAGACAAGAAGGAATTTGACAACCTTCAGGAGTAGGCCAGTTAATGGCTGCTAGAGTTTAATCGCAACACGTGCACGGCATTTGATATAATTCCGACATAGACACATAAATAGTTGTGGGAACCGACCTGTGAGATTTATATATATATTTAATTTATATGAATTTATATAGAATTTATATCTACGTTAATTGATATGTTTCGATAGCAATTGTATGGTGCTAAGTGGACTGTATTTCTGTAATAATCTCACAAATCGATCCATACACATTAGGGGGGGTTATATTGAATTATATTGTGAATTTTATATATGCAGCCAATCAAACTACAGTATTAACTAATATTAGTATACATTGAGAGAGTTCCTTATCTTATTACACAGCAGGCCTTAGTCCACCAGGTTCACTAGTATGTAGACACCAATTTATCCTATTTTGAGGCAGCTTCCATCACCCCAGTAACTGATTACCAATCTTGCTTCCTCTTCTTGTCCTGTCAAAGGCCAGCTAAGCTGTAAGAGCCAGAACCTCAAACTAGCAGTATATCTGAGAAAACACTGTATAATGATTCGAATAAAGACCAAGGCTTAATTAACCTATTAGTTGAGGTGATTTCGTATTCCAACCGGCTCGCCTATCTACAGACATTAATGACGAAAAATGATTAGATAAATGGGCTTCGGAAAACACTTTTTTCTTGTCCATTTGTTGATGCGGGTTGATAATGGTAGACCTTTGGTTTCCATAACACTTCGTCCAAGAGAATTACAGGAGCCGAATTTGCTCCGTATGCCTCTGGTCTTAAACACATGCTTGACCACATCCACTCACTCACTGACGCCACGGGCCCTACATTGTCCAGATATCAGAAAGTGATAGTAGGGGTCACATTTACTCTATTTTGCTCCTGATAATTAACTTAATTAAAATGAGATGGTTTTATTATGGTAAAAGTCCAAAGACTAAAGTATTGTAGGAATAATTCCAACACAATAGCCAGTGAATTATAATAGTATGTGTCAATTATATCCCGTTTTATATAGACGGAAAATTCCACTACAAGTTACATTTTCTATGGGATAACTTGTGGATACAACGCAGCAGCATTTTCTGCAATTGCATGTATATTATAAATGGTGTCGGATTTGCCGACATAGTGGTACCATCACGGCAGCATATAGGAAGCGGGTGAACAATGAAACTTTATTTAAAAAAAAGCTAAATAATACGACTTTCAAAAC
>WNGS01036692.1:15358-53195 GCA_020271785.1 Procambarus virginalis | reverse complement strand
TTCATCTTCTTAGTTTCCTACACTGAGCTTTTATTTTTTGATCTGTATCTAGTGTTACCCAATCTCCTAATTCTTATGTATTTAACCCAAACAACCTTATCATTGTGTTCATTGCTGTCTTCCTTTATGTGCTAGCCATTTGCTGTATTGTGCCTACCAAATTTTGTCAACTACCATTCAAGCTTTCATTGCAATCAATCTTAGCTACCTAAGTGCTTTATTATACTGTACCTACAATTTTCTCTCATCTTTTTTTTTTCTTTTTTCTTTTCTTGCCATGTAACTGTTATCATTTCTTTTTATAATTTTTGCTAGTATTTACCTACTAAAAATTTTCTTAGATTAAGGACCTGCCCAAAACGCTGCGCGTACTAGTGGCTTTACAAGATTGTAATTACCATATTATATATTCTCACATTCCCAATGTACCTTCTTGTATATGAATAAATAAATAAATAAATAATATTGTGGGTTGAACTTTTACAATGACCACAGAAACGTCGGGGAGAAGAGACATTACTAACCGAATTACCCTTCGGTTCACTCTTTAGTGTCGTGGGGTAAACAATTTAACAGGGTTAGTTATGTCTGAAACAGAAGGTGCATTAGGTAAAGGTTTAGAATGAGCTGGTCTGGACTGGCTGTGGGTATAAGTTTTGCTACTCTGTGGGGTAAAATTATTTTTATTGGGCCTTTTGCCCGCCAACTGGTAGTTTTCTGCCATCTTGGCCAAATCCCCTATTTTAGAATTTAACTCTACCCTTCCTCTTAAGTACTGAGCTACCATGTCTGGCATACTATCTATAAATTGTTCCTTTAAGACTAGGTCTTTTAATGCCTCGTATGTTTCGGCTTTAGCCGAGCGAATCCATTTATCAAACAGCCTACTTTGATCAGTCGCGAATTCCGTGAACGGTTGGTTGTGTGTAGGCCTAAGGTTGCGATAAGCTTGGCGGTGAGCTTCAGGAGTAATTTCATACGCCCTCAAAATTCGTTCCCTGACTTTATCATATTCAAAACACTCGTTGTCAGGCATATTAATAAAAATATCTTGGGCTTTACCCCTGAGTCTTCCCTGTAGGATTTTCACCCACTCTTCCTTTGGCCAGGTCATGGACAGGGCCAATCTCTGAAAATGGTTGAAAAACCTTTCAGGATCCGACTCTGAAAATTCAGGCAAGTTATGCTTCTTCTCATAATGCCTGGGGTTTGAATCCCCGGTAGGTGGAGGTCTAGGGGCAGTCGCTCTAATTCTAGCCTCCTCGGTTTTGAGTCTTTGCTCCTCTAATTTTATTCTTGCTAACTCTAGAGCTAACTCTCTCTCTGTATGAGCTGCACTTTCTGTTTGGCTAGGCTGGCATAAAGGAGTATCCTCTGCCAATAGTCCTTCATCGATACAATGTTGTACTATTTCATTCAACAAGATCCACTTTTTATTTGCGGCATTTAATTCTAGACCAAATTCCTTGCCTAACAATACTAAATTAGACTTGGTAAGTTTCTTTATTTCCCCCAATGAAGGCTCCTCTGCCAGTCTCTGCATGTCAGATGACATCACTAAAAATTTTAGCTCCTAGCCACAGAAAAATTTAAAATTAAAATTGGAAAAAAAAACAAAATTTGCACGGCCCCTAACACAAGGCCACACTAACCTTAATCGTGAAGAGATCCAGTTGGGTGTCCAGTCAGTGCAATGAATGTCCTACGCCAGGTGAGCTGGACCCTAGGCTAGCACACAACCGTTCTGCGGAAACAAGAATTTTTAGTTTTGGCATTCAAAGATCTAATTTTTTACAATAATACAGTTCTTCCCGGACTGGCCAACCACTTGTTATAAAAAATTGTGGGTTGCTATGGGGAAACTGGTACTATTAAGGGGTAAGGGTAAGTAGAATAGAGGTATCAAGATATGGGAGAATCAAAAGGCCCGGCCCCCAAAATAATATATCCACAGTAATAAATGCTTGCTACTAAACCCGGTTAGTCTAGGAAATGATTATTGTACTCCCACACAGGAATAAGGGATACTCTGTTCAAACTTACTTATTTATTAACCCCTTAACACCCCCCATACACAATCACACCAATAACAATTTAATACTAACTTTACCACACAATCTTACGTTAAAAGCCTTGGTCCACCTAGACAGGATACAAGGTTTTACACTGAAAGCAAGCTAGGGTAAAGCTCTACTATAACACACTGGAGTCAGCTTAGGGTAGGGGACCACGTGGTTACACTGGGACCCCGTTAGCATAACAGGTAATATAAAACTTAAATACACTTACTACACCCCAGGTATACTACTCTACACATATAACGATAGGTATGCCAGACATATACAAAAATGAGTAATGGAGTACTTAACCAACTAAGTCACAGAAATAAAGAATTAAGAGGAAGGAGGAGAGCGCGTCCGAACAGCACAGCAGTCAGCAGAGAAGACCGTCTCAGTCTCGAGCCCTGCCGCATGCGTGTGTGGTGCCGGGAAGAGCCCAATTGATCATACAGCTATACACATTAAAACATCTTCCCCTTATGCCTCATATTGCTACTTTCCTCATTCTACGGGTAGTTAAACTTATAACAATGTTACTTAATCCACAACAAGTTTAAGAGTCTAAATGCTTTGTGAGCCACACAATAATCGTACTTCTGGCAGGGATGATTACAAACAGCTACATCTCTCTATGCGTGCCCTGCCATATTGTCGTTAATAAGCTCAATTTTGACCTCTGGTTTCCATCTAAAGAACCCAGAGTCGTAACACTCCTCCCCCCTTCAGAGAAAAAAAAAATGTGACTACTAGAATAGTAGTCATATTTTTTTGTAAGAGTATACAGAATAAAATGGACATCCATGACATAATAGAAAATCAACCAAACAACAATTTCTCTGTCAAAAAAAATTACAAGGGAATTCTCTGAAAGAAAAACATACACCAAACAAAAAAAAAAAACAAAAGGAAGTAAATAAATTGGACACGGGATATTTAATGTCACAGGAGAACCTAAAAAAAAAATAACTAAAGCATGACATTTGGTATGGCTTCCTGCGGCTCAGATGAATGTTACTCAGGCAAGCGGGACAGAGCGTCGGCTATCACGTTGAGCCGGCCCGGTAGGTGGATAATAGATAGATTAAAGTCCTGTAGGTACAATGCCCACCTGAGGATGCGCTTATTTTTCTGCTTCATCTGATTCATGAAAACTAATGGGTTATGGTCCGTGTACACTTCCACTATATTACCTGTGAGGTACACTTCGAACTTTTTGCAAGTTAGCACAAGCGCCAACGCCTCTTTTTCTATCACCGAATAATTGCGCTGCGCCTTGTCAAATTTCACAGAGTAATAATATACTGGGTGTTCCACTTTATCATCCCCAGTTTGCAACAACACTGCACCAGCACCCGAGTCAGACGCGTCAACTTGAATTTTAAACGGACGGTCGAACCTTGGACTAGCAAGCACTGGGGCGGAAGCTAAGATCAATTTCAAGTTTTTAAATGCCTCTGCACAGTCCGATGACCACTTAAATTTAACGGCCTTCCGCAACAAATCTGTGAGAGGAGTGGCCACACTGGAAAAGTTCTGACAAAAGCGTCGGTAGTACGCACACATACCGATAAATCGTTGAATGTCCTTTTTAGACCTGAGCACTGGATAGTCCAGAATAGCACTAATTTTGTCTTGTCGAGGTAACACTTTTCCTTGGCCCACTTCATAACCGAGGTACGTCACTGTGCCTTGGCCAAAATGACACTTTTTAGCATTTAAGGTTAGATTTGCATGTTTCAACACTGTGAACAACTGGCGTAACCTAGCTATGTGGTCAGCCCAATTAATATCAAAGAGCACAATATCATCTAAATACGCCCGACAATTTGGCACATTAGCGAGCAAAGAGTTCATTAGCCTCTGGAACGTGGCAGGGGCATTACGCAAGCCGAATGGTAACACTTGATACTCAAACACACCCTCGGGGGTCACAAACGCCGTTAGTTGTTTAGCACGTTCAGTGAGAGGGATTTGATAGTACCCTCTCGATAGATCGAATTTCGATACGTACGTGGCGTTCCCGATTTCGTCGATACAGTCCTCGAGACGTGGCAACGGATAGGCGTCCACTATGGTCACCTTGTTGAGCTGCCGATAATCGGTGCATAATCGCCAGGAGCCATCTGGTTTGGGGACCAAAAGGCAGGGCGAGCACCAAGAGCCCTGGCTCGGCCTGATGAGGCCGTGCTGGAGCAAGAAGTCGACCTCCTTACGGACGATGGCCTTCTTTTCCGGACTCATCCGATAGGGTTGAAGGCGAATGGGGGTGTAGTCCGTCAACTCGACATCATGGTAAATGGCATCAGTCTGGGTCGGGACCTCCCCGAACAGACTGGAGAATTCGTCAAGCAACGACTGCACCTCGTCACGTTGGGACATCTGCAAATGGGACAGTCCCTCCTCCACAGCATTCACAGAACTAGAATTATTGAGAATGAGATTAGTTGGGTCCCCAGAACAATCATCCCCTCCCTCACTGGAAATGGAAACATTGGTTAGTGCAATGGGCCTGGGGCCCTGGAACTTCTTCAGCCGATTCACGTGTACGAGCATTACCTGTTTACGCTTATCAGAGTGTCTCACTTTGTACGTGAGGTCCCCAGTCTTCTCTGTCACAATGTAGGGGCCCTCGTACTTGTGGGACATAGTGCTCCCCAGTCGAGGCTTTAGTACCAGGACAGGGTCACCGGGCTGAAATACCCGCAACTTAGCCTTGGCATCGTTCCGTTCTTTCATATTCTCTTGGGCCTTCCCAAGATACTTTAGTGCCGCAGCCTTGCAGTCCTTGAGTCTCTGGTGGTGTTGCGCAAAGAAAGCCGAACCTTCGGTTAACGTTACGTTCCCTAACAGATTCTCCTGTAACATTTGCAAGGGTCCACGAACTTTATGGCCAAAGACTAACTCAAAAGGAGAACAACCCAGTGAACTTTGCAACCCCTCCCTAGCAGCAAACAAAACATACGGCAAGTTCTCGTCCCAGAAGGTATGGGAACTCTCGCACGATGTCTTCAACATCTGCTTCAGAGTTAGATGGAACCTTTCAATGACCCCCTGACTCTGTGGATGGTATGGGCTGGAAACCTTATGAGTTATTCCATGGTCCTTACAAAATTGTTCAAAAATATCAGACTTAAAGTTAGTACCATTGTCAGTCTGTACAACCCGAGGCAGTCCAAAAGTGGAAAAAAATTGCAACATACGAGCAACAACAGTCTTTGCTCGGATGTTCCTTACAGCAAAAGCCTCTGGGTAACGAGTCGTGATACACATCATCGTAATTAGGTAAATATTACCAGACTTAGTTCTAGGTAATGGACCAACACAGTCCATTACCACATGAGAAAATGGTTCCTCCGGCACGACAATAGGCTTAAGAGGAGCTTTAGGTGGAGTCTGGTTTGGTTTCCCAACAAGTTGACAAGCAATACATGCATTACAAAATTTTGCCACATCGCTTTTCAGCTTGGGCCAGAAAAAATACTTGCAGATTTTGTGATAGGTAATATTAATGCCTTGATGTCCCCCCATAGGATCATCATGGGCAGCTGACAAAACTCTTTCTCTATAGCAGGTCGGCAACATAACCTGGTGGACTACCTCCCACTCATTTGACAAGGGAGCACTCTGAGGTCTCCATTTTCTCATCAAAATCCGATCATTGTAGTAGTACCCAGTTGCTGCGTCTACAATTTCCTCCCTAGAGACGGCTGTCTCGTGACAATCTGCAAGACTGGGGTCAGCTTTTTGTAACTCACTCAAGGAGGCATCCAGGCCTTGGTCAGATGCCATTGGCCGAGGCTCAACAGTGTTCTCCACCTCCCCACTACTCTCGGTAGGCGGCGGTGGCAGGCTCTCCACAATGTCCTCGGCCCCGTCATCGAGTCGGGCCATGAATGTGTCCGCAAGGTCCACTGGGCTTTCACCACTCGGAAGGTCCCTCGTGTCCTTGGGATTTACCACCTTGGCAAGCACAGGGCTGCCCTTACATTTAAGTCCCATAGACCTAGTCACCACGCACGCAGGGTACACAACATTATCCTCTGCGGTGGGTGAATCCAGGCAAACCTTTGGGTAGGCAACATAACAGGCAGTCTGGAGTCCCCTACCTTATCCCCGGCTAAATCATTACCCAATATTACATCAACATTAGGGAAAGGTAGGTACGAAGTGACTCCGACTGTACAAATACCCTTGTGGAAATCAGATTCCAGGGTAACCTTACGGAGGGGTACTGCTCGAGTATCACTAGTGACACCCTCGACCAGTACCACCTCTCCAGTGTCGAGAGTATTGGCACCTTGCAAAGCACTCTCTAAAATTAAAGTCTGGATGGCACCGGTGTCTCGGAAGATCACCACGTCCCTCCAGGAAGAACCCTCAGACAAAAGTAGTCTCCCTTTCGATAAGAATGGGGTAAGCAGGTCCAACCACTGTGGGTTGGAAGTCTTACTCCCTAACCCTTCAGAAGGCCTCAAGCCCTGTGTCACAACGAGAGCATTGGGTCTTTTTTCCGGGTACAATTGCCAACAACAGCTAATATTGTGGGTTGAACTTTTACAATGACCACAGAAACGTCGGGGAGAAGAGACATTACTAACCGAATTACCCTTCGGTTCACTCTTTAGTGTCGTGGGGCTAAACAATTTAACAGGGTTAGTTATGTCTGAAACAGAAGGTGCATTAGGTAAAGGTTTAGAATGAGCTGGTCTGGACTGGCTGTGGGTATAAGTTTTGCTACTCTGTGGGGTAAAATTATTTTTATTGGGCCTTTTGCCCGCCAACTGGTAGTTTTCTGCCATCTTGGCCAAATCCCCTATTTTAGAATTTAACTCTACCCTTCCTCTTAAATACTGAGCTACCATGTCTGGCATACTATCTATAAATTGTTCCTTTAAAACTAGGTCTTTCAATGCCTCGAATGTTTCGGCTTTAGCCGAGCGAATCCATTTATCAAACAGCCTACTTTGATCAGTCGCGAATTCCGTGAACGGTTGGTTGTGTGTAGGCCTAAGGTTGCGATAAGCTTGGCGGTGAGCTTCAGGAGTAATTTCATACGCCCTCAAAATTCGTTCCCTGACTTTATCATATTCAAAACACTCGTCGTCAGGCATATTAATAAAAATATCTTGGGCTTTACCCCTGAGTCTTCCCTGTAGGATTTTCACCCACTCTTCCTTTGGCCAGGTCATGGACAGGGCCAATCTCTGAAAATGGTTGAAAAACCTTTCAGGATCCGACTCTGAAAATTCAGGCAAGTTATGCTTCTTCTCATAATGCCTGGGGTTTGAATCCCCGGCAGGTGGAGGTCTAGGGGCAGTCGCTCTAATTCTAGCCTCCTCGGTTTTGAGTCTTTGCTCCTCTAATTTTATTTTTGCTAACTCTAGAGCTAACTCTCTCTCTGTATGAGCTGCACTTTCTGCTTGGCTAGGCTGGCATAAAGGAGTATCATCTGCCAATAATCCTTCATCAATACAATGTTGTACTATTTCATTCAACAAGATCCACTTTTTATTTGCGGCATTTAATTCCAGACCAAATTCCTTGCCTAACAATACTAAATTAGACTTGGTAAGTTTCTTTATTTCCACCAATGAAGGCTCCTCTGCCAGTCTCTGTATTTCGGATGACATCACTAAAAATTTTAGCTCCTAGCCACAGAAAAAAATTAAAAATTAAAATTGGAAAAAAAACAAAAATTTGCACGGCCCCTAACCTTAATCGTGAAGAGATCCAGCTGGGTGTCCAGTCAGTGCAATGAATGTCCTATGCCAGATGAGCTGGACCCTAGACTAGCACACAACCGTTCTGCGGAAACAAGAATTTTTTAGTTTTGGCATTCAAAGATCTAATTTTTTACAATAATACAGTTCATCCCGGACAGGCCCCCACTTGTTATAAAAATGGTGGGGTTGCTACGGGGGACTGGTACTATTAAGGGGTAAGGGTAAGTAGAATACAGAGGTATCAAAAAATGGGAGAACTAAAAGGCCCGGCCCCCAAAGTAAAATATCCACAATAATAAATGCTTGCTACTAAACCCGGTTAGTCTAGGAATAGATTATTGTACTCCCACACAGGAAAAAGGGATACTCTGTTCAAACTTACTTATTTATTAACCCCTTAACACCCCCCATACACAATCACACCAATAACAGTATAATACTAACTTTACCACACAATCTTACGTTAAACAGCCTTGGTCCACGTAGACAGGATACAAGGTTTTACACTGAAAGCAAGCTAGGGTAAAGCTCTACTATAAAACACTTGAGGTAGCGTCCGCTTAGGGTAGGGGACCACGTGTTTACACTGGGACCCCCGTTAGCATAACAGGTAAGATAAACACTGAAAAACACTTACTACACCCCAGGTATACTTCTCTACACATAGAACGATAGGTATGCCAGACATATACAAAAATGAGTTATGGAGTACTTAACCAAACTAAGTCACAGAAATAAAGAATTAAGAGGAAGGAGAAGCACGTCCAAGCACCACAGTCAGCCAGCAGAGAAGGCCGCCTCAGTCTCCAGCAGCCTGCAGCATGCGTGTGGTGCCGGGAAGAGCCCAATTGATCATACAGCTATACACATTAAAACATCTTCCCCTTATGCCTCATATTGCTACTTTCCTCATTCTACGGGTAGTTAAACTTATAACAATGTTACTTAATCCACAACAAGTTTAAGAGTCTAAATGCTTTGTGAGCAACAAGAATAGTCTTACTTCTGGCAGGGAAGATACGACAAATGCAACTCGCGATGCGTGTTTACTCTATGGTATTTTAATAAGCTCAAAATTTGACCTCTGGTTTCCCTCTAAAGAACCCAGAGTTGTAACACCGTACATGGGTCGTTGTGGCCCGTCTGCATCTCTTAGGTGTTCAGGTGTTGGCCTACCTTGATGGCTGGCTGGCTTGGACTCCCAGCCAGTCCAGTTGTCTGCTAGCCAGGGATTTGGTTCTTTCCCAGCTTGCCGGGTTCGGGTTCTTAGTGAACTGAAGGAAGTCCCATTTGGTTCCCTCCCAGGTTCAGACATGGCTGGGTCTTGGGTGGGACTCTCGGACAGCTTCCTTGTCTCTCTCTCCGGAGTCTCTCCTGCGGCTGCGGTCCTACTAGCGCATGTTTCTGAGGGGCTCCCGGGTCACCCAGCGGTTACTCGAGGGTCTGTGCAGGAGCCTGAACTTTGCGATGATGTTCTATCCGTTGAGTCGGGTTTTGATTCGTCGGCTGTTCTGGTTCCTTCAGGGACGTCCATTCTGCCTCTCTTGCGATCGCTGAGTTCGGACTCCGGGGCCTTGCATTGGCTGCTGCGCAGCCAGCTTCCTCTTGGTTTTTTCGGGGTTCAGTGCATTGGCTCTCCCGGTGGTTCATTGTCTGAACAGGGGTGGGTTCGATGCGGTCCTTGGCTCTTGACTCTTTAATTTGGCTCTTTGGTGCTGGTCGCTTTGGGTGGCTAGTCTGCTGAGTTCTCGGGGTTTGGCTCTCCTGGCAGTTCACGTGCTGGGAGTGTCCAACGTCTTGGTTGGTGGCCTGTCCCGTTTCGTTCCTCTCTCCACGGAATGGACAGTTGACGCCGACTCCTTCAGTTGACTTCGTTGGACGTTTGGTCGCCCCGAGGTGGACCTCTTCGCGTCGGCGTGTGAGAGAGTCTCTCAAGATTCTCCCACAGCTGACTTGAATGGCTCATTGCAGTGCACAGTGCACTGATCTTCGTGCACAAAGCCTATCTCTCTTAATCCTGGATAGTGACCTGGCATGTTGGGTATCTCCAGAATGCCCACTTAACCAGAAACACTTTCATAATACGGAGGCCGCCGTATGTCCAGGCAGGTAATAGATACAGGGAGTTAAGCATACTTGCGACCAAGGGTCGGGTCAGTGAGTACATTGGCCGGTGCCGTGAGAAGAGTAGAGGGGACGCCTGCGAGGTGACAGTGTGACCCCTGAGGTCAACCTCAACCGGCGCATGGAGAATAACAGCTATGACGTGTTCGTGACGTGTTCATGACGTCACCTCTCCTACTGCTCATTGAACGAGCTAATATGATTGGTTCCCGCTCATTTGCTCCAATGCTATTGGTCAAATTGTAACTCCTTTTGTGTTATGTGCCACGAGATGCCCGGCACCCCTTGCAAAACCATTCACGTGAGGGAGACCAAACCCAGAGGACGGGTTCTGTTCAGTCTACCAGCCAATAGACTGAACACCGTCTATTCCTCACCGTCAAGTTAACTCAGGATCTCTGCAATATACCACACACTCGCCCAGAATCACGAGTGTGAGTATATGGTTCAGAAGCCTAAAATGACAAATCTCCAGAGCGAAACAGACTGGTATCAGGTAACCCCTGGTGATAAAGATCGTTGTGAGTGACTTAGAGTGAACTAAGGCAGTGCCGCCGCCTAAGTAATCTGTGTGTGACTTTACCACAGTGTACCTGTACCACAGTGCAGTGCATGGTACCACAGCCGCCGTCGCCGCCCTCACCGTACCACGTGACGTCACCACCCTTACTCACCACCAGCGCCAAGTGTGTGTGCGTGTGTCTGTTAAGCATACAGCACGCCCTCCTGCCCAGTGTCAAGTACGGATTGTGGGAAAACCTGTCGTCAATGGTCTCACTTAAGAACGAGGAAACCAGCTATCAGGCCACCTACGAGTGCTTGTATAAATGTGCCTGAGTGAGTGAGTAAGGAAAGGTACCTTATCTGTAAGTACAAGATATTGTCATTGTTTTATTGTGTCTGTGTTGATCTGAGGGAACAACCACAGTTCTCACCTTCTCATGCCTGTCACAGGTTATAGTTGAATCGACGGTGAATGCGTGGTTATCTGTGAGGTATCACTGCATTTCACTCGTCTGTGAATGTGAGTTTCACATACACCACACATTTAGTTATTGTGTGTGATTATTATTGTGCATGTTATTGCCTGTCCCATTGACAGTGTATTTGTAATTTATTGCATATCATAATTACCGAGTATCCGGTTGGAACTCTTGTGATCCCTTTGCATACCGGCTGTTAGGTTGCCGTGTTAATGATTGGCTGTCAACTGTGTTCAGTTTTTTTTTTAATTTATTTTTACATGCAAGCATGCAAGTACAATCAATAAATACAATAAAAGGTACATAAAAAACCACAACAACATACATCGGCCAGAAGGACCGACATCACAGTACAATACCATCAAAACAAAAAACGCAACCAGGCAAAACAATGCCCAAAATACAAGACCAAATAACACAGAGCAAGCAGAGGAGTACAACAAATAATAAAACTATCATAACAAATAATAAAACTACATAACATGGCACAATAACAATTCACAATAACACAATAACAAGTCACAATAACAATTCAACACAGAAACAAAAAAATCACAATTTCCGCACAAAAACCCCTCACGGAAGAGAGCAAATAGCAAAGCCAGAAGGGCACATAATACAATAAAGCAAAGAAACCTAATGCATGAAAAGGCGTAGCCTAGATTACAAGAAACAGGGACATCGGCCTGAAGGGCACACAATAAACATCACAGAACATACCAAGTCCAATACACACTCGATACAAACTATCAAGATTGCGCATACTTTTCCGGCCACTCCGCTGCCGGAAAAAGAAGACAATACGCCTCCCACACACACAGGAGGTTGTCCGGAATAGGGTGACTCCAGCTCGTCCGAGGATCGGGCATCGAAAGCGGCACACCCTCAACAAATACCCGATCCTTTGGAACCCAGACGGTCGAGGGGCAACACGGAACAGGCATCACACGGGTAATAAAAGCAACATTCATAGGGTTGGTCACCGGATCAAACGCCACGCCGGAGGCTAAGATGAACGGGACGGGTGGCCCCTTACAGGCGCGGGCAACGGGCAGCGCACTCGTAACCTGTGCAGCCCCACAGGGCTCCGCAGCTACCACCGGACGGGACACCTGCAGGGGCTCCCCTCGCCGAACATCCTTCTTTAGGACCAACACTAGGTCGCGGCCTGCACCAGCACCCCCCTCACCAACATCCGGAGGAGCAACCACCCCCCACTGCGGGGAACCACCTACAGAAGAAACCGGAGGTGAATCATATACACAATCCTTGGCATCAGCAGGTACATGGACGTCAGCGACCACCACCTCATCTCCCGAAGACCCATCGGCGTCGAAACTCTCCACATTAGCCCATGCAGTAGAAGAACGCTTGGACCGCTTTGGCACCGGGCGCACATCCTCAGAGCCGGAGGCGGACCCAGAACCACGGGCATCACAAGCCGTGCGGACTAAAGCCCGTCTCATACTGCAGCAGCCTCAACCGCAGGGGAACCGGACCACACACAACAGGAGGCCCCACAGCCACCCCAGCACTCAGCGCAGCCTGGACCCGAGGCGAGGTCGCAAGCGAGCACGCAGGGCCAGGCGCAGAAACCGAAGACGGGTACGCAGACGGTGAGGAGGGAGCATCAGAAAGGCCCACGGGAGCATCAGGGACAGGAGCAGGAGTATCCACCGAGGGCATCGCAACATCCGGAACAGGGTCGGCGACAATCGGGGGAACTTCCACCACAGGGGGCGCATCATGCGACCCAGGGGGCGTAGCCGCGTCTGGGGAGGCGTCCTCCTCCACAGGAAGTGGTGGAAAGTCCTCCTCGCTGAAGAGGTTCACAGGTGCAGAGGCGGGCGCAGAACATTCAGCAGCTTGATGGCCCGACAGGCCACAACGATAACATGTCCTAGGCTGGCGGGCGTAGAATACACGAACTGTGTACCCCAACAGCCGCACAGAGGACGGAATATCCTCCCGTAGCCTCATACCCAGGGTACGAATGTTCGTCCGGACGCCCTTAAGCGGGCTCGAAGACACCACATTTACACGCACACTCTCAATGGCGCCAAACCGGCCGAAATACCGCCGTAGCAGACCCTCTGGAAACTCTAACGGAGCTCCATGGACGCTTACGTAGGTGAGGGCTCCACTCCGATCCGAGATGGAAACAGTGCCCTCACCATCCTGTAGAGGCAGAGTCCGCCCCTCGTACCTACGGAGAAATGCACTATACGCCATTTCCTCAGTGAACTTTATTATCACCCGACGGGCCGTCACCAGCTCGACACCGTAGATGTCAATCACAGGCACCTGCAGCTGCTCACACGCCCGTGCAATCTCCGGGTACCCAGCCCGGCTTGAAAATTCCAGGCCCACAGATTGAGCCCGCAGTACAGGTGGGATGGTGACCCCCATCGTATCGCAGGTCCGCCACGTCAGCAAAACACCAGCCAGGCAACAACACTGGGAGGGCAGCTACGCCCTGCCACCTGGCGACCAAACCCATCTGTGAGGTATCACTGCATTTCACTCGTCTGTGAATGTGAGTTTCACATACACCACACATTTAGTTATTGTGTGTGATTATTATTGTGCATGTTATTGCCTGTCCCATTGACAGTGTATTTGTAATTTATTGCATATCATAATTACCGAGTATCCGGTTGGAACTCTTGTGATCCCTTTGCATACCGGCTGTTAGGTTGCCGTGTTAATGATTGGCTGTCAACTGTGTTCAGTTAGGTGTTTCGCCACGAGTGGATACGAGTCGTTTAGCCAGACGTCAAGAGTCTCGCTAATACAACCATAGCCTTTCTGACGCCAATCTCAAGTAAATCAAGCACCCTGTGTAATAGTGGTTAAGTTAGTAAATAAACTACTGTTAAGCTTTATGCGGTGTTTCCGTTGAAACACTTCTGAATACTTCCAATATTACTCAAGCCTAAGTGTCTTCAACACAGAGTTGCCTATTATTCACTAAACTAAAAATGTGATGAGGACCTTAGGAGTCTCTTAAAGTGTTAAATCATCGAGGAGATTCCAACGATCAACGTGGAGCAGGACCAGGTGAGGCTAGTCTGAGAAGAGACCCTCAAGGACTTTAACTCGACCTTGCTCCCAGGCCCTGTACGGTTGCTCTCGTATTTTCTATTCTGCTAATTCCGACAGTTTCGTGAAGCGTCTGCCACATGTACATTGGCAACGTACGCATTGCAGTCGTGAAAGCAAAAAAGAAAACCCCCTCATTTGGCGCCCAACGTGATTGGCTTAGTTGGAACCCATGAACTAGGTTGTACAGTAAAATTTCGCACATAAATTTTCCCTGAAAATTCAAAAGTGACGAGCAGAATTCAGAGGATATTTAACACCCTGTTAGGTACACACACCACCAGTATGTCTGAGTGTGTAGAGTACAAACAGCGCTACCTGCATCTTCACTTGGCCTTGACCGCTCATAGACCTGACGACTACGACACTCTTACTGCCCTAGAGTGTAAGGAACGAGTGGAACAGCACATGAGGGCCGTGGAAGAGGTGATGCTACAAGCACACATGCAGGGTAGTACTGAGGTGGCGTGCACGAGTCTCATCTCACTGGATGAAGCTATCGGTGGTGAGACCCCAGTGAGAGATAACACAGCGGGAGAGACCCCTGTGGGTGACGTCACCGAAAATGATGTCACTAGAATCACGCGCGCTGCAGAAGAAAACGGAGTCACGCGGGAATCTAGCCCAGGGGTCTCCAAACTATGGCCCGCAGGCCACATCCGGCCCGCCACATAATTTCATCCGGCCCGCCAAACAAATCCCTGTGTGGTGGCCTTGAAAAAATAGTTATCGTACGAATGGCATCGCAGAATTATTCTAAGTTGGGGCTGCTGACTGGTGGCGCTCAGCCCGAGTCAGTTTTCCTCTCTCTCGATAGTGTGACGCACAGATACTAGTACTGGTAGGTATGTGTTGTGCATTACAACCAATCAGTTGTGTATAACTGTATATTGTGGGGATGGAGGGCGAGTGGGGCTTCGCTGCTTCTGTTTCAGGGAGCACAAACACTGTACAATATTCTTTTCTCTGTACTTTGACAATACCTTTATCTTAGTTATACAAAATAGCAATAATACTATTGTAGCCAAAAATATTGCATGTTTAAAATAGTTAAAATGGTAACCATTAAGTTTATCAACGAAAGCTGTTGCCATAATATTTACTACTTTATAATAATATGCTATGCTTTTTAACACCACATACAAGCTGTTTTTTTCCTGTAGAATTTATTTCATTTATTTTACCCTTATGTTTTCAGATATGGAAAAGATAAAGAAAAGAAAAGTGGACAGTGAGTGCCGTCAGTTCAATGACGAATGGAAGATAAAGTACTTTTTTGTGATAGCAAATGATAAAGCTTTATGCCTCATATGTAGAGACAGTGTTGCTGTTCTGAAGGAATACAATATTCGTCGGCACTATGAATCTAAACATGGCTCAAGTTATTCTCACATCACAGGAGCAGAACGCACTAAAAAGTTTGAATCATTTCAGCACAGTCTGCATTCTCAACAAGCTGTTTTCAGTAAGAAAAAATCTGAAAATGAAACTTCAACTAGAGCCAGTTACAAAGTTGCCTATGTGTTGGCCAAAAAAGGAAAACCTTTCACTGATGGTAGTATCATAAAAGAGTGTATAGTGGAAGCAGCAGGAGAGGTATGTCCAGAAAAAGTAAACCTCTTCAAAATGATAAGTCTTGGGTCAAATAATGTTGCTCGTAGAATTGAAGATTTAGGAGGCGACATAATTCGGCAAATAAAGGAAAAAACAAAAAGATTTTGTTGGTATTCTCTTGCGTTGGATGAATCAACTGATGTGTGTGATACTTCTCAGCTCTTAGTATTCATTCGTGGTGTTGATAGTGAATTTAATGTGACCCAAGAATTAGCATCAGTTCACAGCATGCACACCACAACAACTGGAGAGGACATTTTCAATGAAGTAAGTAAAACTATGACAGAATATAACCTGGAATGGAAACAAGTGCAGTGTGTGACAATTGATGGAGGAAAGAATATGTCTGGGACAAAGAAGGGTTTGGTTGGGCAAATTACAACAGCTTGTGAGGTTGGAGGATTCTCAAAACCCATTTTTTTGCATTGCCTTATCCATCAACAAGCATTGTGCCTAAAATATGTTGATATGTCTTGTGTCATGAAACCTGTTGTTTCTGTGGTTAATTTCATTAGATCTCATGCACTCAACCATCGCCAGTTCCGTGATTTCTTGAAAGAAATTGATGCGGAGTTTGTTGACTTGCCTTATTATACAGCAGTTAGATGGCTTAGTTGTGGAAAGGTTTTGCTGCATTTCTTTGAGCTCAGATTAGAAATTGATTTATTTCTCACAGAGAAAAATAAACCTCAGCCATTATTATCAGAATGTGAATGGATTTGGAAATTGGCATTTTTTGCAGATATGACAGGTCATATGAATAACTTGAATCTGAAATTGCAAGGCAAAACAAATTTGATCAGTGACTACTTTGTTCATGTCAAGGCATTCAGAGCAAAACTTGCGCTACTTGAAGGCCAGGTGAAGGTTAAGAATTTTGCTCATTTTCCATGTTGTGAAAAATTTCATGCAGAAAGTAAAGTTGAATTTCCTTTTTCATTTGCAAATGAAATAATTTCAGATTTGAAAAAACAGTTTCAGAAGCGATTTGCTGACCTTGATGCCAAAGCAAATGAAATCAGGCTCTTTCATAATCCATTTGACTGCAATGCTGAAAATCTTCCAACTCAATTTCAAATGGAAATTATTGATCTCCAGGCAGATGACAGACTGAAAGATAAGTATAGAGAAGGAAATCTGATTGAGTTTTATAAATGCCTGCAGCCAGATCAGTTTCCAAATTTGATAAAGTTTGCTTGTAGTTTTGTGTCCATTTTTGGTTCAACATACTTGTGTGAACAAACATTTTCCAAAATGAAGTATGTGAAATCTAACTATCAAGCAAATTTGTCTGATGATCACTTGAAATCAATTCTTACAATTGGCTCATCTAATCTGGAACCTGATTTTAATGAAATTTTGAAGTCAAAACGACAGTATCATTCGTCACACTAATTTGGTTGCATAAAACTAAAGGCAGGAATCTATTTAGTTTACCCTAATTTTTTCCAAAAAGATATGTTTTAATTTTTCCATGTTTATACTTTAATATTTGAGGAAATTAAATTACTGGCACTGATTTTTTTTTGTTTTTTTTCATTTTTATTCCTTCGGCCCGCATAAATATGGGAAATATATAATGTGGCCCTTACATTGAAAAGTTTGGAGACCCCTGATCTAGCCCTTTATATACTTTGTTGGGGGGATTCTATGGGGAAGAATCTCAGCCCAAAAGGTCCTTGTGGACGACACCAACTCAAAGAGTAGGTATTACAGGCTCGCAATTATTCACCTTAGAGGAATACCGTAACCAAGTTAGGGAGTTGGGATTCGAAGGGAATAAAGTAGCAGAGCAAGCTATGAAACTCTGGACTGATCAGCAGGACAGGGAAAGTAAACTCTGGACTGATCAGCAAGAGAGAGAAAACAAACGCTGGACTGATCAACAGAACCGAGAAAGTACTGAACGCATAGCTCGCATGCAGCTGCAAGCGAGGCAGGATGACCAGACAAGTGGTCGTTCAACAGAGACTAACGTTGAACAAGGTAAGACTGTCAAACTACCTAAACTAGCTAACTTTGATGAAAGGGACGACTCGATGGATGCATACATCAAGCGTTTCGAAGGTCACGTCGCTGACTGCGGGTGGGAAAGATCAAAGTGGGCACTCGCTCTTAGTGCATTGTTAAAGGGTAGGGCACTAACTATCTACCACAGTCTAGGTCCGCACCAGCGCGGAGATTGGCATTGACAACATCGCTGCTGAATGGTTTTGGCATCACTGCAGACCGGATGCTAGAGAATTTCCGTAGGGCTCAATTGCAAAAAAGAGAGACATATGTGCTCATGTTACAGCGGTTAGAATCGAGTCTAAACCGTTACTGTGAACTCATGGAGACTGCTCCTAGGAGCATGGAGTTCTATCAACTGATGATTCGTGAACGGTTCTTAGAAGCATGCGAATCGTCTCTGCGTGTCAAGCTCAAAGAGCAAGAAATTGTGTCAAATCTGTCTATGGCCAAGCAAGCTGATCTGTGGGCTGGGGCCAGGAGACAGGTGAAAGGGGTGAAGCCGCACGAGAAGCATCATGCTACAGGTACTGGCGAGGGATCGAAGCTAAACCTAAGACTGGTGTGTCGGGGGAGCAGGGAAACTCCTCCAACAAGCATGTGCACAAGTGCTACACCTGTGGTAAGCCAGGTCATCGGGCAGCTGATTGCAAGGTAAAACCTAAATCATGTTACATAGCAGGTGTGAGCTCAAGTGGTAAGAAACATCCCAACGTTGGAAAGGATCCACTAGCTTGGACCCTTGAGGTGGTGGACGGAAATGTTAACGGAAAATCGGCGAAAATCTTCCGGGACAAAGGCGCCACTATCCACATGGTGAGAAAAAGCTTAGTAAAGCCAGGATCTGCGACAGGGAGACACATCTATGTCAAATTCCCAAACGGCTGTACTAAAGAGATGGTGGAGGTGTATGTGTGGGTCGACACACCTTACATCAAAAGTAAAATCCGTGCCGTTCAACAGGAACGTGCTGTATATGGACTTTTATTGGGAAATGTTCCGGGAATCTCTGATTGTCCGAGTCCACCCTCGAAGAAAACGGGGGAGCGTGAGGACGCTGCCTCAGCTGAGTGCAGCCGCCCACAGTCAGCTGATGCCAAGGGTGACTCGCCCGGGGATGACGTCACAGGGAGTGACCACACCCTCACCCAGCTGAAGAATAAGGGAGAGAAGGTAAGCTGTGAAGTAATGGAGATAGAAGCACAACCTCAGGTTGCAGCGACAGCAACTCCATTAACAAGTAACTCGCTCGTGGCAGCTGTCACTACGAGGTCACAGAGCAACAAGCCGACTCGCCCAGAAAAACCTTTGAAATTACGAGACATTCAGGGAGTGTCTGCAAAAGTGAAACAAGCAAAAGAACGCAACATGCTCCAACGCTACGAGGACCCACCTATAGATGGATCCACAAAGCCGAAGAAGCATGTAAGACGTAAGAACAGGAGAGGACCGCGGGGCTCGACATCGACAGGGCCGATCGACCACCCTCTGCTCTCAGCAACGATCGCCGGTGTCTCAGTGATAACCGCAGACGAGGAGGTAGGTCAGCCAGGTCTCTTCAATCAACAGCAGCAGGAGACACACCGAGATGTTAAGGTTGATGATCAACTGTCTGAAGATCAAGTCGACCAGGTTACTCGACTGGTAGCAGAGTACAAGGAGGTGCTCTCTGATGTCACTAAGGTAGCAAAGGTAGAGGGTTACAGCATACCTTTGCTAGAGCAGCAAGCGGTACGAACAAAACCATATCCTGTTCCTCATCACCTTGTACCACAGGTGAGAGAAGAACTGGCACCTATGATTAAAGCAGGAGTAATAGAGAAGTCGACCTCCCCGTACTCAAGCCCGATGGAGTTAGTGAAGAAGCCTGGGGGAGGTATGCGCATCTGCCTCGACTTCAGGAAGTTGAACTCCATCATAGAGTTTGATACTGAACCGATGTTCAATCAGAATGAGATCTTCTCGAGTTTAGCTTCCAGTTGCTATTTCTCCAAGCTTGATCTGACAAAAGGATTTTGGCAGATTCCATTACATGAAGACAGTAAGCGCTGCACTGCCTTCATGACAAGCGAAGGTCTCTTCCAGTTCACAGTTCTTCCGTTTGGAATGGTGAACGCCCCAGCCGTGTTCAGCAGAACTATACGCAAGGTCCTGGGGGGAATTACTGGAGTAGAAGTGTTCGTGGACGATGTGCTCATCCACTCTGCTACGTGGGAAGAACATCTGACCTTGTTAAGACAGGTGTTGGCAAGACTACAAGAAGTAGGAATGGTTGCAAAACCCACAAAGTGTGAGTTGGGGTGCAAGGAAGTCAGCTAGGTACCTTGGTCACGTGATAGGGGGAGGGTTCACCAGGCCGCTGCCTGAGAAGATCACCAAGATCAGTGAAGCCGCTCCACCCGCCACCAAGACGCAGGTTAAGTCATTCCTGGGACTTGCAGGGTACTACAGAACTTTCATTCCCAATTTCACTTCCATAGCAACTCCGCTAACTAATCTAACCAAGAAGAATGCACCTGTTAGAGTACATTGGACAGAAATGGAGAACTCAGCATTCTCGATGCTCAAGAAGAAGCTGACTGAAGAACCCACCCTTAGACTACCAGATTCTACTAGGGAGTACATCCTCCGGACAGATGCCTCAAATACAGGTATTGGTACTGTACTCATACAAGAGTACGACGGTGAAATCTGGCCAGTTGCGAACTCCAGTCGTAAATTGAGGGATGCTGAGCAGAAGTACTCTACTGTAGAGAAGGAACTCCTTGCTGCTGTTGTGGGAGTAAGGAAATTCTACCAGTATCTGTATGGTAAGCATTTCACGTTTCAAGTAGATCACCAACCCCTCAGCCATATCGGTACGCTTAAAAACGCAAACCCTAAAATAATGCGCTGGGTGTTGTTCCTTCAACAGTTCACATTCCACGTGGTTTACATAAAGGGAGCCGACAACGTAGGTGCTGACTGGTTGAGTAGGTCAGGGGCGATTAACGAGACGTCGAACGAGGGAGACATGAGCGAGGAAATGCAACGCGAATCACCGAACACTGGTTCCCAGTGTGTCTCTGATGTTTCAGGCATGACACAGGTGGAGAGAGGCAGTGGACAGACTAGCGCCACTCAGGGTTTCGAGGCGTTGAGCCGACCCAGACCTGGAGCTATGTCCGACCACAGTGCCTGCTCAAGACCTGAACAGATAGCCACATGTGGCCCGGTGACTGAAGAAATTCCTCACTTACCAGAAGAGAATAGTCTAGACAAGGACCCGCCTCGCCTAGCAGTATAGAAAACGGGGTCTGCTCGACCCGGCCGCACCATGTGCACTCTGAGTATGTGCACATGCCGTCAGCGTTGTGAGGTCTGAACGAGCACCACGCTGTGGAGCTCGATCTTTGTTGGGGAGTGTTGTGAGAGAGTGTCTCTCAAGATTCTCCCACAGCTGACTTGAATGGCTCATTGCAGTGCACAGTGCACTGATCTTCGTGCACAAAGCCTATCTCTCTTAATCCTGGATAGTGACCTGGCATGTTGGGTATCTCCAGAATGCCCACTTAACCAAGAACACTTTCCTGGTTAAGTGTTCTTATACGGAATACGGAGGCCGCCATATGTCCAGGAAGGTAGTAGATACAGGGAGTTAAGCATACTTGCGACCAAGGGTCGGGTCAGTGAGTACATTGGCCGGTGCCGTGAGAAGAGTAGAGGGGACGCCTGCGAGGTGACAGTGTGACTCTTGAGGTCAACCTCAACCGGCGCATGGAGAATAACAACTATGACGTGTTCATGACGTCATCTCTCCTACTGCTCATCGAACGAGCTAATATGATTGGTTCCCGCTCATTTGCTGCAATGCTATTGGTCAAATTGTAACTCCTTTTGTGTTGTGTGCCACAAGATGCCCGGCACCCCTTGCAAAACCATTCACGTGAGGGAGACCAAACCCAGAGGACGGGTTCTGTTCTGTCTACCGGCCAATTTACTGAACACCGTCTATTCCTCACCGTCAAGTTAACTCAGCATCTCTGCAATATACCACACACTCGCCCAGAATAACGAGTGTGAGTATATGGTTCAGAAGCCTAAAGTGACAAATCTCCAGAGCGAAACAGACTGGTATCAGGTAACCCCTGGTGACAAAGATCGTTGTGAGTGACTTAGAGTGAACTAAGGCAGTGCCGCCTCCTAAGTAATCTGTGTGTGACTTTACCATAGTGTACCTGTACCAGTGTAGTGCATAGTACCACAGCCGCCGTCGCCCTCACCGTACCACGTGACGTCACCACCAGCGCCAAGTGTGTGTTCGTATGTCTGTTAAGCATACAGCACGCTCTCCTGCCCCGTGTCAAGTATGGTTTGTGGGAAAACCTGTCGTCAATGGTCTCACTTAAGAACGAGGAAACCAGCTATCAGGCCACCTACGAGTGCTTGTATAAATGTGCCTGAGTGAGTGAGTAAGGAAAGGTACCTTATCTGTAAGTACAAGATTTTGTCATTGTTTTATTGTGTCTGTGTTGATCTGAGGGATCAACCACAGTTCTCACCTTCTCATACCTGTCACAGGTTATAGTTGAATCGACGGTGAATGCGTGGTTATCTGTGTGGTATCACTGCATTTCACTCGTCTGTGAATGTGAGTTTCACATATACCACACATTTAGTTATTGTGTGTGATTATTATTGTGCATGTTATTGCCTGTCCCATTGACAGTGTATTTGTGATTTATTGCATATCATCATTACCGAATATCCGGTTGGAACTCTTGTGATCCCTTTGCATACCAGCAGTTAGGTTGCCGTTTTAATGATTGGCTGTCAACTGTGTTAAGTTAGGTGTTTCGCCACGAGTGGATACGAGTCGTTTAGCCAGACGTCAAGAGTCTCGCTAATACAACCATAGCCTTTCTGACGCCAATCTCAAGTAAACCAAGCACCCTGTGTATTAGTGGTTAAGTTAGTAAATAAACTACTGTTAAGCTTTATGCGGTGTTTCCATTGAAACACTTCTGAATACTGCCAATATTACTCAAGCCTAAGTGTCTTCAACACCGAGTTGCCTATTATTCACTAAACTAAAAATGTGATGAGGACCCTAGGAGTCCCTTAAAGTGT
Source organism: Procambarus virginalis (assembly GCA_020271785.1). Classification (NCBI taxonomy): domain Eukaryota; kingdom Metazoa; phylum Arthropoda; class Malacostraca; order Decapoda; family Cambaridae; genus Procambarus; species Procambarus virginalis. The sequence continues at coordinate 30,470 of WNGS01036692.1, read as the reverse complement.
TAAATCATTGAGGAGATTCCAACGATCAACTTGGAGCAGGACCAGGTGAGGCTAGTCTGAGAAGAGACCCTCAAGGACTCTAACTCGACCTTGCTCCCAGGCCCTGTACGGTTGCTCTCGTATTTTCTATTCTGCTAATTCCGACAGTTTCGTGAAGCGTCTGCCACATGTACATTGGCAACGTACGCATTGCAGTCGTGAAAGCAAAAAGAAAACCCCCACAACGTGTTTGCGTCGCCTTCCCCTGTATGTGGCACCCTTCCTCGACTGCGAGGCCATCGGGGTCGATGCCTTTCGGCAGGACTGGTCGAGGTCGGGGTTCTTGTACCTCTTTTACCCGGTCCAGCGGTTGCTCCAGGTCCTGACTCGCTTGGAGACTTACCATGGGAGTTGTCCTCTTGGCTCAAGAGCCAAACTCCGCCAAGCTCCTCAGCTGTGAGCTCCGCCAGGGAGCTGACAGCTGAGTGGACAGTGCTTTGGATTCATAATTCTGAGGTTCCGGGTTCGAATCCCGGCAGAGGCGGAAACAAATGTGGGCAGAGTTTCTTTCATCCTGATGCCCCTGTTACCTACCAGTAAATAGGTACCTGGGAGTTAGACAGCTGCTACGGGCTGCTTCACAGGGGAGTGTAACAAAAGGAGGCCTGGTCGAGGACCGGGCCGCGGGGACACTAAGCCCCGAAATCATCTCAAGACATCTCAATCATCCGAAATCTCACCTCAAGATTGGCCCCATAGCGGCCGGCCCAGCCATGGTTTCAGGCATTACTTGCTCAGTGTTCGAACCCGAAGGTTTTACCGCGGCTCCGCCTTTTACAGCACGTCGGACCGGAACGTCACGTGGTTGGTTCTATCTTCTCCTCGAGTCTTCGCGTACGGTATTTTTGACTCGTGTTTATCATTATCTCTTTGGTGATCAGGTGGCTTCCTTGTTAGTGTCCTACCTGTGGCGTTCGTCTCAGCGGCAGTACGAAGTTTCTTGGCGGTTCTTCCGTTTCTTCTTGTGTCTTCGTCGTTGTACTTCACTTTCAGTTAGGGTGGTGTTGTCCTTTCTCTCTTGGTTGTTCCAGGACCATCACCTTATGCCTAACACTGTTGCCTCGTATCGTGCGGTGCTGGCGGAGCTGCTTCAGCTTGCTTTTGGTATTGATGTTACTTCTGCACCGTTTTGCAAGCTGTCTCGGGCATTGTTTCACCTCTGGCCTGCTCATGCGCCGCCTGAGCCGTCCTGGACATTGGACAGAGTGCTCTCTTATCTTTCTTCTCCTTAGTTTGTTGTAGCCCTTTTGGTTCAGGAGTGTTTCTCCAAGGCTCTTTTTCTGTTGGCATTGGCCTCTGGGGGGTCGGGTTGATGAGCTTCATGCTCTCCTCCAGGGCAGGGGCTTTTGCTCTTTCGGTCTTCATGATGGTTTTGTTCGTTTGCAGCCATCTCCTTTTCTGGCAAAGAATGAGACTGCTGCTTTCTGGAGGGGTCCCTGGGTTGTGGATGCTTGGTTGGTTAGGCCGGGGGTGCATCATGTTTTGTCCGGTTGCGGGTCTTCACCATTATTTGCACGCCATGGCTTCTGTGTCCGGGGATGCGTTTTGCGTTGATCCAGTTTCCCTTCTTCCCTGTTTATGGGTGCGGGTCTCCCAGGTCGTCCGCAGAGTTATTAAGGCTAGCCAGCCTGCAGTCTATCCCCGTGCCCATGACGTTTGTAAGTTCGCTGCTTTTGCTGCCGTCTTTGGCAACATGTCCTGGGCTGAAATTCGGGCACGGGGCTTTTGGCGATCGAACAGGGTCCTGGCTGCTCTTTACCTTGTGAACGTCCCTGGGCCTGGTCGGGCCTGTGTCGCTTTGGGTCGGTGGTTGCAGCCAGTTGTCTCGACTTCGAGTTGAGGAGTGAGCAGCGACTGCCTCCCAGGTAAGTCGCTAAGTTTTTCCTCTGTGGGTAGTTAGTTCCGGGGAGTCGAAGGGGCTCTCCCCAGAAGACCAGCGTTGAATGTAATGAAATGGCATTTTCTGGGTGACACCCAGAGGCTCTTCAGCATCCCTCCCTCCCTCCAATCGGCGGTTTTTCGCGTGTTTTGACATCCAGCCTAAGAACTAAAGGGTGGATAGCCGGCCTATTGGGTCTGGGCACCCCCTTCCCCCTCCTGGGGAGGGGGGAGCTGCACAAACCGCGGCTTAGCCACATGTGACGTCATGATCGTTTGCTCGTTTCGTTTAGGGGAGTTCTGTCCACTTGTTCGGCTTTTGGTAGCAATATTTTCACCAGAATAGGGGTTTGTTTTGGGAAGCTTACCTGTCTGGGTGCCTGACCCGGTCGATGGCAGACATAGAATGCTTCCAACCACACGGAGGTTTCTATAGACCATTGCTTCCCTTGCCTCTTCTGAGGGGGCCAGGGTCTGGCTCATGGTCCCTGGTAGGCCCATAGAACTCCATACACGTGACTGATGGCAAAATCTGACATTAGCATATCAGCCTAGTAAGCTCCGAGGAGCCTCCGGGTCTCACCCAGAAAATGGCATTTCATTACATTCAATGCTGGTTTATATATATATGTTACGACCCTGGGTTCTTAGTTGGAAACCAGAGGTCAAATTGAGTTCTACATAATTACTGTACATTAATTGATAGGATTGGATCATGTGAGAAGGAGAGTTAACAATAACATTTATACTCAGGGGCTTCTCTCACCGCTGATGCGTTTTTGTTCCTATCTTCCTTGCCAGACGTAAGACGAATCTTGTCCTTGCCAGACGTAAAACGAATCTTGTTTCTCACAGAGCATTAAGACTCTGTGCTTGTTGATTATTAAATATAATATTGAACTAATTATCAGCTATTCTTAGAATGATTAAAGTAACTAGTAATGAATGTCTGAGTAAACTTGGGATGATGTCTGCTGTACGATCAGCTGAGTATCCGTCCGGCAGCAATCAAAGTAGGAGGCAGCAGGGCTCTGGGTCGCTCTCTCTGGTTCTGGCTGTGGTATGTTCACACTCCCCTTCGTGGGTTCTGTACTCCTCTTCCTTCTCTCTCTCCTTACCGTATCCTGATTCTCAGTTCTACAAGATAAGTATCTTCTAATGTGTACCGGTCTCTGGCAAAAGTGTGTAGTAGTTTGTGTAGCCTAAGCTAGTGTTTATATTCCTAAGATTATCCTAGGGTGTGTTAGTGAAACCACGTGTGCTCAAGTAGTACCAGGCTACCTATAGAGCCTTTGCTAGTGCCCTTTCCAAGTAGTCTTTACCATAGTTGCAATTGTAAACCTTGCATCCTGTCTATGTGGACCAAGGTGTTTAACGTAAGGTAGAGTGGTAAAGAAAATAGTTGTATTAATGTATATGGGGGGGTTATTAGAGGTTTAATAAATAAGGTATAAGATAGGAGTTTTCTTTTCATCCTGTTGAGTGTGGAATAGAGGATTATCTTAGACTACAGACAGTTATTCTAACCAAACTATTATTCTTTACTGGGAATATTCTTTCCCTGGGGGCCGGGCCTCCCTATTGCCACTATTTTAGGAACTCTGTTTTCTTGTACTATTGACCCTCTCAGTACAATCACCTGCCCCCCCCCCCATAACAATATAGCTGTTACGACGCTGGTTTCCTATTTGAAAACCAGAGGTCAAATTGAGTTCTAAATAGTTGTGTGTGATGGTGGGCAGGTGATTGTACTAAGAGGGCCAATAGTTCAAGATAAAAGAGTTACTAAAATAGTGGCAATAGTGAGGCCCCGGCCCCCAGGGAAAGAATATTCCCAATAATACTAATAGTTAGGTTAGAAAAAATGTCTGCAGTCAAAGGTAATTCCCTATTCCACACTCGGCAGGATGAAAGGAAAACTCCTATCTTATACCTTATATATTAAACCCTCTAATAATCCCCCATATACATTATTTACTTTACCTTACTACCTTACGTTAAACACCTTGGTCCACGTAGGCAGGATGCAAGGTTTACAATTTTACAATTACAAAACTAGGGTAAAGTCTACTTAGAGAACAGCACTTGTAAGGCTTGAAGAAGGCTGGGTAGCTATGACCCACGTGGTTCCCTAGTCACAATGGAGTACACTTAGTGATGCCAAAACACTGGCTTAAAATACCTCTAAACAAAACACACACCTAGCTAGTAGCACGGTATAGAAATACTTAACTTGTATAGAACACAGATTATAGGGAGAGGAGGAAGGAGTGGGAGGAAGACAGAGTCCCACAGGGGAAGTCACAGCTGCCGGCCAGAGAGAAGAGAGAGCATAGCGTGTTGTTGTTATAGATTCAGCTACTCGGAACAAGTTCCAAGTAGCACGGGCTATGGTGAGCCCGTAACTTACCTGGCACAGGACCGGGGCAATTAGCACGGGCTATGGTGTGCCCGTAACTTACCTGGCACAGGAGCGGGGCAATTAGCACGGGTTATGGTGAGCCCGTAGTGGACTTACCTGGCACAGGAGCGATGTTGTGTGGGAGTATAGCTGATGATTGATTGATGAAGATTAAGCCACCCAAAAGGTGGCACGGGCATGAATAGCCCGTAAGTGGTGGCCCTTTTGAGCCATTACCAGTATCAATAGATGATACTGGAGATCTGTGGAGGTGCGAGTGCACCCTGCGTGACGGGAGATATCTCCCGTCAGGAGTATAGCAGCTTGAGCTCATTTAAATATGCTGCCAGGACGGATACTCAACTGATCATACAGCAGACATCATCCCAAGTTTACTCAGACATTCATTACTTGTTACTTTAATAATTCTAAGAATAGCTGATAACTAGTTCAATATTATATTTAATAATCAACAAGCACAGAATCTTAATGCTCTGTGAGAAACTAGATTCATCTTACGTTTGGCAAGGACTAAAGCCGGGAATGCATGCTGTTGAAATTGAATACTACAGATGTTGGAGGTAGCATGTTTGGAGCAGATGCTCTTTTGTTTATGATCTTGTTAATAATATTTCATGTACCTGATAACTGTTTTGTTGTTGTTACTGGCGGAGAATAAAACCATGTGGACGAAGATTGTTTCTCTGACCACAATTACAACAGTGGCGACGAGGATTAAACATCTCCGGCAGAGAGCTTGGGTACGAGACGTGGTGTGAGGATCAAAAGAGAGCAGGGTGCGTTGTGTGGACTAGTGGACGCTTCGCATACCCCAGTTGAGTGTGCTACCACCGTGACAATGACTACGCCGTTCATGTCAATACGGCCGTTTAACACTGCCAAGATCTTGTTGGACCTGTGGCTCAGCCTGCTGGAAGCAAACTTTCAGTGCCGGGAGATTAAGGAGGACGCCAACAAGAAAGCGGTACTCTTAGTTTCACTGGGCTCTGAAGCATATGGCCACTGCTTAATTTAAATTAAGCGGGGGAATTCTGGGAGGCGAAAACAATTACGCAGCGCTCAGTGAGAGCTGCGCGCACCGTGGGGGGGGGGGGTCGCACATTTAAGCAAACGCACGAGGAGTTTCCCTCTCACTTCTACACAGCTACGGTACGCTCCACACGAAACACCCGCCCTCCTCCCTTGACTGCAGAACATCTTGCTCTTCCAGCTCCTCACGTTTCTCCTATGCTACTCTCTAATTTAGAAATTTGGGGGTGCTGCGCCGGATCCCCAAGTCTAGGGCTGCCCGCAGCTACTTACCATATGTCAAGTGCTCACTTGTAGTGCAAGTTTGGGGTTGCAGACTTTACATGTACTAGGCACTAGCATATCGTTACCCCTGGAAACTATTAACTATTCTATGCCCTCTGTGTATACAGAATATATTTTATACATACTGTACTGGCTGTGCCACTCAATTATCTCTGGCATTGTTTTAATTATAGCTTTAAACTGATTGTGAGTACTGCAACATTGCTTCGGCTAGCTGGCACTAGACACGGTTAATGTCCTATGACTTATTCCCTTAGTTGCATCTTTGTAGTACTGGCATGCTACTCAGCCATGTTACACGCCTACTTGTATATTGTGGTACAGCAGTTGCTCTGTAAACATTAGTTAATAAATTAAGGTCCCCCCACTCCTGGTTTGTTTTCTCCCCGATCAGAAATAATGTTCTCGGAAATTTGTGTGCACCGGAGCTACCGCACACGAAGACCTATGTAGACCTGATTGCTCTGTTTAAACGTCAGTATGTGGTGAAACCATCATATCACAGGAGTTTGATGGATTTCCAGAAGAGGACGAAAAAGCAGCAGGAATCCGTACAGAATTTATTTACGGAATTGAAGGCTTTGGCTAACCACTGCAACTTCGGAGCACAGTTGGACGGCAGAGTTAGGGACCAGTTGTTCATGGCAGTGGAAAAGGAGAATTATTTCCCTAACCTGGTGGCAGAAAATTTAGATCTACAATCGATGACTTCATGGACAGTGCTCGAGAAGATATTGAACCTGGAAAGGGCTTTTGGAAGTAAGACTTCTACTCAGGAAATTATGGTCGTGCAGGGCCAGACCAAATGCAAACACTGTGGATACAGTCACATAAGTAGCAAGTGCAAGTTTCGTGCCTATGTATGCAACTTTTGTAACAAGGAGGGACACTTGCAGAGCGTGTGTAGGGAATTTCTGAACCAGGAACAACAAGGCCTGGGAGAGGAGACAACCAGGGAATGCAGGAAGAAGAGGTAGTGGTACTGTGGTCAAGGCGGTAGAGGAAGGTAAACCGTCTGACGAAGCTGCAGGTGAGGAAAACCGACTATATTCGGTGAAAGAAAATGTATGTTCAGTGAAGTCACAAGTGGTGAATTTTGTAATTAATGGGAAGTTAGTTCCCTTGGAACTGGACACTGGTGCGGCAGTGTCAACATTATCTAGAAATTGGGCAGATACCTTGCAATTGAATGTAAAACCAGGTAAAAAATCTTTAAGTGGTTATGATAATGTACCGATTAAGGTCTATGGCAAGGTGTCGGCAAAAGTAGGTTATAATGGAAAAGAAATTGTCCAGGATTTTTATGTAGTGGATTCACATAATCCTAGCCTATGTGGTAAGGATCTCATGGAAAAAGTGGGAATTTTCTTGGCGGGCCTAGATGAATTGTCGATAGTTAAAACAATTAAAAGTGCCGAACAAATGTTAGATAAATATTCAGTGGAGGCAGATAAGCCAATTAATAGCATGGTGGCAAAAATTCACCTGAAAAGTGGGGCTTCACCTAAATTTTTCAAGACAAGAGCAGTGCCGTTTCATTACAAGCAATTGGTAGAATCAGCCTTGGAAAAGCATGTGGCAGAAAGCATCTTAGAGCCAATTACACATAGTGAGTGGGCAGCCCCAATTGTACCAGTGCTGAAGGCAGATCGGAAATCCTTGAGAATCTGTGCAGACTTCAAGGAACTGAACAACCGCATACACTGTGAGAAGTGTATGCGGAGGTATGAGAAGTATGAGAAGAGGAGGAGGAGGCTCTCCTCCTCTACAGGAATTTGCAAGTAAGCATCTTTCAGGTCAATCTTAGAACAAATTGTTCCCTTGCAGACCACTGACAACAACTCATCTATCTTAGGTAAAGGGTACTTTTTTTTTTGAGATGTAACAACTCTTGTATATATCTCTAAAAAAAAAGTACCCTTTACCTAAGATAGATGAGTTGTTGTCAGTGGTCTGCAAGGGAACAATTTTTTCTAAGATTGACCTGAAAGATGCTCACTTGCAAATTCCTGTAGAGGAGGAGAGCCAGAAATTGTTAGTGATTAATACCCACAAGGGGTATTTAAGTATAAAAGACTTCCTTTTGGACTCTCCTCGTCTCCAGCAATTTTTCAGAGATTCATGTCCCAGTTGTTAGTTAACATTGAAGATGTGGCTAGTTTTTTAGATGACAGTATTGTATGTGGAGAGAATGAGGAAGTGCATGATGCTAGATTAGAACAAGTTTTGAATCTTTTGCAAAAGCACAATGTGAAGATTAATAAGGGAAAAACAACGTTGAAGACCAAGGCCATTGAATACCTGGGGTACCATATTTCAGGTAAGGGCTTTACTCCTTCTCACAAAAATGTAGCGACTATAATAGATGCCCCAGCCCCAACATCAGTTTGGGGAAGTAAAGTCTTTTGTTGGGATGGTTACATATTTTTGTAAGTTCGTGAAGAACTTTTCAACAAAATTAGCACCCTACCTTGAGGATACCTTGAGGTGCTTCCGGGGCTTAGCGTCCCCGCGGCCCGGTCATCGACCAGGCCTCCTGGTTGCTGGACTGATCAACCAGGTTGTTGGACGCGGCTGCTCGCAGCCTGACGTATGAGTCACAGCCTGGTTGATCAGGTATCCTTTGGAGGTGCTTATCCAGTACTCTCTTGAACACTGTGAGGGGTTTGCCAGTTATGCCCCTTATGTGTAGCGGGAGCGTGTTCAACAGTCTCGGGCCCCTGATGTTGATAGAGTTCTCTCTCAGAGTACCAGTTGCACCTCTGCTTTTCAACGAGGGTATTGTGCACATCCTGCCATGTCTTCTGGTCTCATGTGATGTTATTTCTGTGTGCAGGTTTGGGACCAGCCCCTCTAATATTTTCCACGTGTAAATTATTATGTATCTCTCCCCCCTGCGCTCAAGGGAGTACAGATTTAGGCTCTTTAGTCGGTCCCAATAGTTTAGATGTTTTACTGAGTGGATTCTAGCAGTAAAGGACCTCTGCACGCTCTCCAGGTCAGCAATTTCACCAGCAGTGAAAGGGGCTGTCATTGTGCAGCAGTACTCCACTCTAGAGAGCACAAGCGTTTTGAAAAGTGTCATCATCGGTATAGCATCTCTAGTGTGAAAAGTTCTTGTTATCCAACCTGTCATTTTTCTTGCAGTTGTGACGGCTACTTTATTGTGTTCTTTAAAGGTAAGGTCTTCCGACATGAGTACACCCAGATCCTTTACATTGCCTTTTCGTTCTATGTTATGATTTGTCTGAGTTTTGTACGTGGTTTCCGTTTTTATATTTTCATTTTTTCCATAGCGCATGAGCTGGAACTTATCTTCGTTAAACACCATATTATTTTCTGTAGCCCATAGAAAGACCTGATCTACATCTGACTGGAGGTTTGCCGTGTCCTCTATGTTGCCTACTCTCATGAAGATCCTAGTGTCATCTGCAAAGGATGATACAGTGCTATAGGTTGTGTTCTTGTCTATGTCCGATATGAGGATGAGAAAAGTACTGGAGCAAGCACAGTACCCTGGGGGACTGAGCTCTTAACGGTTGATGGGCTGGATTTTATTTTGTTGACTATTACACATTGGGTTCTGTTGGTCAGGAAATTGTAGATCCATCTGCCTATTTTTCCGGTAATTCCTTTTGAGCGCATTTTATGTGCAATAACACCATGGTCACATTTATCAAAAGCTTTTGCGAAATCTGTGTAAATTACATCAGCGTTTTGTTTGTCTTCCATAGCATCTAATGCCATATCATAGTGGTCCAGCAACTGCGACAGACAAGAGCGCCCTGTTCTGAAACCATGTTGTCCGGGGTTATGGAGATGCTGTGATTCCATGTATTTTGTGATCTTACTTCTTAGCACTCTCTCAAAAATTTTTATGATGTGCGATGTTAGTGCTATCGGTCTGTAATTTTTTGCCTCTGCCTTATTTCCTCCTTTATGAAGTGGTGCTATCTCTGCTGTTTTTAGTATATCAGGAATAACGCCAGTATCTAGGCTTTGTCTCCACAGAATGTGAAGGGCCTGCGATAGTGGTTTTTTACAGTTCTTGATGAATATGGAGTTCCAAGAATCCGGGCCTGGTGCAGAGTGCATAGGCATACTGTTTATGGCTTCTTCAAAATCCAGTGGGGATAGGGTGACGTCTGATATATGATTTGATGTTGGTATCATATCCATGAAAAATTCATTTGGGTTATCGATCTTTAGTGCGTTTAATGGCTCGCTGAAGACAGAGTCGTACTGCTTCCTCAGTAGCTCGCTCATTTCTTTGTTGTCATCGGTGAAAGTTCCATCTCCTTTCGCAGGGGCCCGATACTAGATGTGGTTTTTGATCTTGATTTTGCATAGGAGAAAAAATATTTCGGATTTCTCTCTATTTCACTGATGGCCTTTTGCTCTCTTTGCCTCTCCTGGGTTTTGTATGATTCTTGTAGCTTGAGTTCAATTTTTCCTATTTCTCTACCTAACCTTCTTCGCCGTTCTTGAGATAGGGTGCGACTCTCAAGTTGTTCCGCGATTCGTTTTCTTCGCCTATATAGGGAACGACGTTCTCGTTCCAATCTGCATCTCTTCCTCTTTTTTCTTAGGGGGATGCGGTTTGTACATATTTCTAGTGCTACTGAGCTTATTTTTTCCAGGCACTGGTTCAGGTTCGCATTTTCTAGCTGTTCTTCCCAGTTTATTTCTGTGAAGTCCTGGTTTATTTGCTCCCAGTTTATCTGTTTATTATTGAAGTTGAATTTGCTGAAATCTCCTCCACCGGGAATCTGGACTGGTTTTGAAGGTCTATTCCCCATGGTTGTCATAACTTCAATTAAGTTGTGATCTGAGTAACAGGTATTTGTAATCATTATGTTCCTGATCAATTCATCATTATTAGTGAAAATGAGGTCCAGCGTGTTCTCCTTCCTAGTTGGTTCTACTATTTGCTGGTTTAAGGCAAACCTGTCGCACATCCGTAGCAGGTCATTTGCATGTGCCTGTTCATTAAGGCTACTTCCTGGTATTCTTTCTGATATTACTGTATTAGCCAGGTGCTTCCATTTCAGGTGCCGTAGGTTGAAGTCCCCAAGCAGGATGATGTTCGGAGCTGGATTTGTGAGGTTTTCCAAGCAGTGTTCTACTTTCATTAGTTGGTCTTTAAACTGCTGAGGGTTTGCCTCCGGTGACTTATATACAAGGACAATAACTACATTTAGAATCTCTATTTTGATTATCAGCACTTCCACCATATCATTTGAGGTGTTTAGCAGCTCAGTACAGATGAGTGTGTCTTTGATGTATAGGCTGACCCCACCCTGGAGCCGGTGTTTCCTATCACATCTGAAAAGATTGTACTCTGAGATCCATATTTCACCATCATGGTAGTCCTTTGTGTGGGTTTCTGTTAGGGCTGCAAACACTGCATTTGCCTCATGAAGGAGACCATCTATAAAGTGAACTTTGTTGGATTTGCGTGTTTTTATACCTTGAATGTTGGCAAATATAAATGATGTTATCGTGGTAGTGGAAGTGCTGGATGCCTTACTTGGTGTTAATATCTGAGGCTCCGGTAAGGAGGCCACTGTGTTTGCGTCCAGGGTGTGTTGTTTTCGAAGTGATTCGTCCAGTTTCGGTAGTGGGGCGAGTGTTGTGTGGTGTAGTACCTGTGTGTTTGTTGGTAATGTGTATTCCAGTCTTGTGGGTATCTCCCTTCCCCTCTGTAATCCTGTAGTGGTTCCATCTGACTGTTCCTCTCTCTTATATTTTCTGCTCTGTTTCTGCCTTCCTCTAAAAAATTGCCAGTAGTGTCATATTGATCTTCCCGTCTATAACGTTGTGTACCTCTCACGTGGAATTCCGGACACTGAAGATTGTAGCATTTTTTGTCCCTAATTGAAAATTGACATAATTTGGGGTGGAAGTATCTACACCCTGTTCCAAAACGGCATGTACCCCTCGCCAACATGTTCCTGCATTTTCGAGGATGCAGAAAATGGCATTTTGTTCCTAATTTTCCATATTTGCATATTCCTTTAGCGTAGAATTTGCAAATGTGTTCCGGTTTTGCGTTTTTCAAGGTATTTATATCTGTGTCTGTCTTGTCTACCTCTTTATTGGAGCCATCTCCGCTTTTCGTCCCAATTCCTTCATTTATGCACTCTGTCTCACTGTTGCTCTCATCGTTTATATTACCTGGCTCTGCAATATTGCTGCTATTATGTACTACAATACCCTCTTCCTCCACATTACTGCTGCGGTTCTCTAAACTATCTGTTCCTGGGTTTTGGTCGTTAACCAATGTTGTCTTTTCCCAGTCCGCATATATCACTGGTAGCTTGTCTGTGAATGATAATCTCTGTGACTCGGGAATGTTTTTCATCAGTTTAGTTATGTTCTCTAACATTAATCTGTCATCTTTGCAGACCCAGTAAATTCCTTGCCTTTTTGTGCATCCTGGAGATACTTCTGTACAGCCCAGGTGAAATCTCATGTTACAGATGCAACACGTTACGCCTACATTACGTTTTCCCAGTACTCCCGAGCACTCGCCACACCTCTCCATTGTCTGATGTATTGTTTGTATTTGTGGTTTACTGTGTGGATCACTTGTTGATGTCAGTCCTTTTAACTCTTTATAAAATTATATGTATATATTTATATATTTAATATTTATAATATATATGTATACCGTATATTTGTAATATTATGTATGTTATTTTGTTCAAACTTTATGGAGGTACTTAGCGTAGGGTAGCGAAGCTGGTCCCCGGTGCGGTACAGGTGACCTCTTGTCGTCCCAGGTTGATGTCACCAGTTTCCAGTTACTCGATTTATGACACTGATTTATTCTTTGCTTGTATTCTTACAAGGAATTTTCCGCCTAATTTCCGGCTTGCAATGGTATTCACTCACTTTATTACTAATTCTTAGATTCACATTTCCATAGTACACTATATATTTCCGTATTTTATCCCTGTGGGACGTGCCCTGGGGTAGGCCTCGTGGCTTGTGGAAACAGCCTACTGATGCCGCCTCTTGCCACTATTCTATATTTCTAGCATTCTATATTTATAATATTCTATGCACGATTTTCCTTCACTTCCAACTTATATGTTGTTGTGGTACCCGTTCCACTTCACTGTTCCACGAATCACCGTTCACTATTTTTTCCTCATACACGCATGTACACAAAGCCTCGTGCACTGGCTCACACGTGGTCTCCCGTTTATTCTCTATTTAACACAAAGTTCCGTTGATAATGACTGTTTTCAAATTTTCCAGCGGGTCACTATGCACTTGTTATGCCTGTAATCGGTAATCCAAGGCTGTGGTCCTAAGAAATCCCGGTTAATGTCACGATTTTAACGGAGCGCGCACGGTACGTCTTCCCCCTCCCTCGACCACACTACAACCACCCTTGTATGAATGTTGAAAAAAGGGCTAGATTTAAGTGGGCAGCAAGAGGGAAAATGCATTCAGGAATATTAAGCAGGAATTGATCAATTCTCCGTGCTCACTAATTTTACAGGTAGACTCCCGTTAAAATGGAGGTAGATGCTTCCCAGTAGGAGTGGGTTGGTAGTATTACAGGAAGTAGATGGTCATGATAAAGTATATATTTTGCTAGCAAGAAATTATCTCCTGCAGAACAGAATTATTTCAGTTAGATAAAGACCTTAGCTTTGGTATATGCTGTAAAAAAACTGAGGTATTTCTGCTGGGGAGGAAATTTCTTGCTAGAACAGATCATAAACCCCTGCTAGGATTGTTTGGCAGAGGTAAGCAGATTCCAGTTAATGCCAATGCTAGAATTCAAAGATGGGCATTACTACTCTTGCAGTTGGGTATGATTTAGGGTTTAAGGCAGGCAAAGATAATGTAGTAGCTGATGCATTAAGTAGATTGGCTGTGACAGAAGAATAAATTCCAGTATTCCAGTGGAGTATGTTAACCTGGTGGAATCTATGTTTTTGAGGATATTTCATTCCAGACTATTAGGAAGGCAATGGGTAGAGATCCCAAATTAAGTCTGTTGTTGAAATATGTCAAATATGGTTGGAATGATAATTTTATTGTCAGAGTATGCTGCAGTGAAGGCTGACCTTAGTATTCACCAGGATGTACTCTTGTATAGGAAGAGTGGTGGTGCCTGGGGAACTGAGATGTAAGATTTTGGAACAGCTGCATGTAGGCCATAATGGCATAAATGATATGAAAGCAGAAGCTAGAAGTTGGGTTAGGTGGCCAAAAATAGACCAGGATATTGCTGAGGTAACAAAAAATTGTCATATTTGCTTTAAGAATTATCAGAAACCCCAGGTCCCAGTACTTTCTTGGCCATGCACTGGAAAACCCTGGTCTAGACTTCATGTAGATTATGCGGGACCTGTGAATAACAAATATTACCTAGTGGTGGTGGATTCATACACCAAATTTCTGGATGTGCATGTGTGTAATTCCACCACATCATCTGTAACTTGTGAATTACTAAGGAAAACATTTTGTAATTTTGGATTGCCAGACATAATTGTCTCAGACAATGCTCCTTATTTTGTTCTGTGGAAATGGAGGATTTTTTTTGGAAAATGGTATTAAACATGTAACACCTGCCCCCTATAATCCTTCTTCAAATGGTCTAGCAGAGAGAGCAGTGAGATCCTTGAAAGAAGGGTTAAAGCGGTTTACGGAAGGTACTATTAATACAAGGCTTTGTAGATTTTTATATAATCAAAGGAAAACTGTTCATTCTACTACTGGTAAATCTCCTTCTGAATTACTGTTTAATAGACACTTTAAAGTGCACATGGAAGCAGTAAAGACAGATCCCAATAAAGAGAAATCGGTAACTAGCTTGGCCAGTCAGTTGGCTCAGGGAGAGGAATTGTTGTTTAATGAAGGGGATTCAGTATATGCAAGGAATTTTGGAAGTGGAAAGCCCTGGGTGGAAGGAAAAATTAGGGAAGTCCTGGGCCGCAGGAACTTCACTGTGCAAGTGCAGAGTTTTGGGAACATTAATTGGAAAAGGAATGCAGATCAGCTCATGCCAAGGTTCACAGGGAATTTTGAAGACCCTTCAGGTGGGGGATATAACTAGTGATATCCATCCTAATAATGAAGGGATAGCAGCACCTGCAGGAGACCGTGAGGCAGAGCAAGGGGCAGCAGAGGGAATGGGGATACAGACCCTAGGGACTCTACAAGGAGTAATTCAGAAGAATGTTTCCCAGAAGTAACAGGTCAGGACTCCCAGGAGAAAATCAGGAAGAGTCATGACGACCGCCTGATAGACTTAACCTGTAGGGATGGAGTTTATTTAAAAGTGGGGAATGTTGGAATTGAGACTACAGATGATGGAGGTAGCATGTTTGGAGCAGATGCTCTTTTGTTTATGATCTTGTTAAATATTTCATGTACCTGATAATTGTTTTGTTGTTGTTACTGGCGGAGAATAAAACCATGTGGACGAAGATTGTT
>WNGS01036692.1:0-14358 GCA_020271785.1 Procambarus virginalis | reverse complement strand
ATTACCCTACCCATCAACATTGGTGTTCCTCAGGGCAGTATACTTGGCCCTCTCCTCTTTCTCATCTACATTAATGACCTTCCAAATGCCTCCCAACACCTTAGACCAATTCTATTTGCTGATGACACAACCTCATTTACTCCAGTCCTGACTCCCTTGCCTAAATGCCACAGTAAATACCGAGCTTAATAAAGTCCATCTTTGGCTAACTGCCAACAACTCACCCTTAACATTGACAAAACTTTCTATATTCTGTTTGGCAATAAATCCTCTAACCAAATAAATCTCGAGATTAACAATACCCAAATTTGTAACAAATTAGATGGCAAATTCCTTGGCGTTCTCATTGATCACAAGCTTAATTTCCAGGGACACATTCTAATATATCAAAAAAAGTTCAAAAAACTGTTGGCATTCTTTCTAAGATCAGATATTATGTACCCCGCCTGCCCTGGTGACTCTCTATTACTCCCTCATCTATCCATATCTCAACTATGGTATTTGTGCTTGGGGTTCTACTACCCAAAATCATTTACGTCCTCTAATTACTCAACACAAAGCTGCTATTAGGACAATATCCAACTCTGGCCCCAGACATCACTCGGTACCCCTACTCAAATCTCTCAATATGTTAGATATTAAGTCACTGCACATTCTCTCATGTGTATTATACATATATAAAACGCTGAACTGTAATGCCAATCCTGACCTCAAAAGCTTCATTGAAAGCTGTAACAGAACCCATGAGCACCACACCAGAAATAAATACAGTTTTGATATTCCAAGAGTACGACTTAATCAAACTAGAAATGCTCTACAAATCAAGGGACCCAGAATGTGGAATGACCTTCCCAACCATGTTAAAGACTGTACCTCTCTCAACCAGTTTAAGATTAAAACTAAACACTACCTGATAAACTCCCTGTAACCTACCTTACCCCTCTATTGTCAACCCATGTCTTATTTTTTTTTATTCAACGCTGTTGTCTACATATTGTATTTGTGCTGCTTTTCAGTCATGTTCCCCCCTTTTTTTGTACCTTTAATTGTATCTATTCTCAAAACATTTATTCTTTTTGTCCAATTAGTATTAAGTTTTAGATATTAATGTTTTCTTGCCCGAAACGCATTGCGTAATAGTGGCTTTAGGCATTGTATGTACTAGCTCTATCTATAAATTGATCCACTTATGTAAAATCTCTCTATGTATGTACCTTTCCTGAATAAACATATTATTATTATTATTATAAGAAGGCGGCCCACACCCATGACACAGAGAAAACCTCTGCGGCCTCCCCACAACTGGAACCCAGGACACCCCCGGAGCGAAGGGGCACACACCGCGCCAGGTAGAAGAGCGAGAGGCGAAGCACTGGAGCAAGAAGGCGTCTAACACCAGCACTACACACCGCCCAAACCAAAACAAACTCCGCGGCGCACGCGCATGACACGCTGGCCGAAAACGCGCAACAGTCTCTGCGGGAAGGCGGCAACTAGGACTACTGCACTAAAAAGAAGCCAAAAGAGTGAGCAGGAACAAGAAAACCGGCCAAAGAAGCGAAGACAGAGCCCAAAATAAAGCACGCAGCCGGGCACAAGCCGCCAACAAGGCTACAAGTAGCCCAACAGGGCTACAAGTAGCCCAACTCGGCGACAAGGACGAGGAGCCGACAGACGTTCCAATAACGCGGGAAGTAGCGAAACACCTTCCCGAACCCTCGAGAACACGGAAGCCAAAACCAGTCCCGAAGGCACACAAAGGCGCAGGTGCACCCGAGACCAGGAGTCACGTAGAACCCCCAAAACGGGGAAACATGACGAAAACACCGTCCCAAAAGGGGGTGGGGGGAAACATCCACCCACAGGACGGAACCAACCGACTCAAAGGCCAAGGAACCGAGCCCGGGGAGGGGCTGACACCCAACAGCACGTACGGCGAGTGGGGAGGAAAACCCTACTCCGCGTAACCACAAGCCCCGCCTAGAGGGGGGAAAAACCCCACGGGGTCCAACGGGGCCATTAAGGCCTCCCAAGTCAGCCCCTCCCCAGCCCCGGGAACCCACACGACAGGCCCCGGGGCCGAGCCGTCCCCCCAAAGCCCCGGCCGTACCAGAAAACCGGGGCAGCCGTGAAAACACGAAGGAAGGGAGCCCACTGGCAGACTCTTACAACACGGCTGGAGGAACAGGCTCAAATGCCCCGTCACTACCCGGAAGGGGATTTCCCCGAGACTGCCCGAGTCTCAACAACAAACCCCGCCCTGAACCTACAGACGGTAAGGAACCGGATGCAGGCAGGAAGGGGAATCCAGGGGAAAAACAAGAACCAAAACGGGGCAGCCCCGGGGCTCCCAAGGAGTTACCACGAGAGCGTTGCCACCACCAAGGCTCAAGTGCAACGCCCCTGCTGCCCGCACCAGCTGTGCACAACTGGGTAAGCGAGCCACAACGAGCAACAAACTCGCAGAACTCTGGGTCGAAGGTGTCACCGACCCCACAGGCAGCAGACGGAGGCAAAACAGAGAGTCACCCAGAGACAAGGGGTGAGCAACCCTCAAACTCGCTGGAAGCGAGGGGGGGCTCTGGGGTCACATCCATCGGACCCTCGCGCCCCCAGGGGTTTCCCAGGGTCCCGAGCGTTTACTATAAGAGGACTCGCGCTCAGGTAATCCCAGGCAGGGTACTGCTAACCGGCACCCAAAACTACCAAACAACTTTCTAAGAGCTGAACCCCCGGGACGTGTACACTCACGGGGACCAAGCAGGGGGTACCACCAGAAAACTCAGAACACAAGGGACACCAGGGGCAAGAACGAAGGCAGACCCCCCACCAGGTAGATAAACAAAAAGAAAAAGAAAACCCCGCAAAAGGACAGCGTACCCAAGCGGAACAGAGCCGGCCGCTATGATTGGGAAAGACAAGCTGCACAGTACCCTGCGCCCCACCAGTGCAAAACTGCCCCTTACTCTAAGGCGAACAAGGGAGACAGAACACCCGAGCACACAAAGAGCGGCCGAAAACCAAGCAGTAAACGGCCTAGCAGGGGCAGACCCCAAGGAACTTGTGGAAGGTGGCCCCAAGTCCCAAGGGCAGTACTTACAGGGCACCTAGGGATGGGAACCCTAGGCGCATGCAGCCCGAGTACTGGAGAATCACTCCCGGCTCACGCACCACCTAGAAAAACAGACACCACACTCTAGGTACAGTGCTGAAACAACCACTGGAGCCGGAGCACATAACCGGTGCCTATAGCATCAGCCGAAGAACTGATGGGTGGATAGCCGGCGTGGGAGGTCTGGGGCTCCCCCTTCCCCTCCCGGGGAGGGGGGAGCTGCGCAGACAGCGGCGCGGTGACGTGTGACGTCATACTAGTTTGCTTGTTTTCTGTTGGGGAGTTCTATCCACTAGTTTGGCTTTTGGTAGCAATTTTAACCAGAATAGGGGTTTGTTTTGGGGCGCTTACCTTTCTGGGTGCCTGTCCCGGTCGATGGCAGACATAGAATGCTTCCAATCACACGGGGGCTTCTATAGGCCATTGCTCCCCTTGCCTCTCTGAGGGGGCCCGGTTCTGGCCGTGGTCCCCGGTAGGCCTAAGAACTCCATACACATGACTGATGCCAAAGTCTGACATTAGCATATCAGCCTGGGATAGCTCCGGGGAGCCGACGGGGCTCCCCCCAGAAATGGCATCACAGATCAGTCTGCTACCTCGAAGAGCTTCACCTGCTTGAGCAAGCCCGCGAGCTCCTGCCTGTAGAGAGGTTACCTCCCTGGGAGGATGACTCATGCAAGATCATCATCAATGAAATGGCAATGAAAAAATCCAATATGTTACCACAAGAAATGAAGCACAAGTATCTCGATGAAATTTATAAAGAAGCCGGAGATGAACTAGATCAAATCTACACTGACGGGTCATCTAATCCTGTCAATGGAAGGGCTGGTGCAGCATACACGGTAATCAAGGATAATACTTTCCAGCGCAGAAATGAAGAAAAAGCGCATATTGAGAACTATGCCTCTTCAACGCAAGCAGAACTAACTGCCATTGTTATGGCGTTAAGGTTTCTTGAACGGAACACTAATGGTGCAGTGATTTGCACCGATTCAAAAGCAGCACTGCAAAGCCTAAGTAAAAATCGGGCAGAAAATCTTGCAATAGTCGCTGAAATTAAGAGAGCTGCGAGAGCACTTACCAATCAGGGAAGACTTAATCAAGTTTCTGTGGATCCCCTCCCATGTTGGAATATGTGGGAATGAACGAGCAGATGTGCTGGCTGCTGAAGGCGCTGAAGGAGACCATATTGAATACTTCATACCCAAGACTCTACTATAAATTAGAGGTATTGTCAGGCAACATCACCGTGACAAGGTAACTGAGGAAAAGAGGATAGAAGCACAAACCAGTGAATCTATACGATGGTACAACATGGTTGCAGCTAGCAATCCCAATCATTATGGCCGAAGAGGAGGGAGTCAGTAATAGCGAGAATCCGTCTTGGATACAAATATCCATGGAGATATGGAATGGAAACAACAGTTGATCAGCGAAGTTGCAGAATCTGTGGTGAGAGTGATGGACACCGCCTTGACCACTCTCTACGTGAATGTGAACACCTGAGAGACATCAGAAGTATGTGTAGAATAATGAACCCCACATTGTTTGAGTTAGGAAAACACTATTTGTCAAATATTGATACTGTTCTTAAGAGATTTCCCCATTTTGCACCCGCAAGATAACGTAAGCTTTTAAGGGTTGATAGATGTTAATCTTCTTGTTTGAGGAGCTGTTCACTTGAGACAGTTAAGCAAGTCCCAGCTGTGTCTGGGTACAAGTGACAGGATGAACAACCCAGTAGGTTTTCTTCCTATTGGGGAGTGTTGTACATGCTGCTATGGCGGTATGTCCACTCACAAGATGAGTGGCGCTGCCCAATAAACTCGCCCCTCGGGGCAATTTTAAATTTAAAATTTAATTTAAATTTAAATTTTGAGCCGGCCAGCCGCCCCTTGGGTACTTAGGTGTTTTGTCTCCCTTGTTTACTTAAGGTAAGAGGCAGTTTGCACTGGTTAGGGGCGCGGGGTTCTGTGTAGCTTGTTTTCACCGATTATAGCGGCCGGCTCTGTTCCTCCAGGGTACGCTGTCCTCTTGCGGGTTTTCATTTTCTTTTTATTTTGCCTTGTGGGGGGGATCTGCCCTGTTTTTGCCCACTTGTGCTTGACCTATTACGTTTCTTCTCTGGTGGTGCCCCTGCTAGGTCCCCGTGAGTGTATACACGTCTCTGGGGTGCAGCTTTAGTGAGTTTGCTTGGTAGTTTTGGGCGCCGGTTAGCAGTACCCTGCCTGGGGTTACCTGGGCGTGAGTCTCATTAAGCACTCAGCTGGGCCCTGGGAAACCCTGGGGGCGCGTGGGTCCGATGGATGTGACCCCGGGCTCCCCCCTCACTTCGTGTAATGTCACACTGCCTATTGGGTCGGTGACACTTTCGACCCCGAGTATTGTGAGTTCTGCTGCTTGCTAGTGATTCAATTTACTCAGTCTAGTGATGATCTTATGAGGGTACAGGCGGCGCAGGTGTTGCATGTGCATTTTAGGTTGTTGCAACGCGCTCGGTTGGTTGCTCACCCGGATGCCCCACGGCTACCCCATTTTGCTTATAGGGACCCGGACTTAGGGGGGGGGGGTCACTTCGACCTTGGTTCAGTCTGCCCCCCCCCTCGTCCTTCCCTCCTGTGGTTCGTTCTGCCCCCCCCCCCCCCCACAGCCCCCAAGCGTCTGAGGGTTTCAAAGCCGGAGCAGAGTTTAAATGGTCTTGAGGCTTGGGGGATGCCTCTTCCGGTGTGGTGTGGAGGCATTTCTGTCTAGTCTTTCTGCCGCAGTCACCAGGTCTGACCAGTGGACACCCTTCCGTTCGGCTTACGTGGCTGCGCCGGCTTTGTCTTTTCAGGCCGGTGCTTTGGGAGATGACTCAGCCTCGGGGTCCTGCGGAGGATCGAGGATCCTCCGGGGAGGGGCTGACATGGGGGCCTTGGGCCCCGCTGGACCCCGCCTGGGTTTTTCTACTATCTGAGATGGGTTGTTGTTACAGGGAGTGGGGTTCTCTTTTCCCCCTCTGCATACGAATATGATTTGGTGTCTGCCCCTTCCCGGGTTCGGTTCCGTGTCTCCCCGGGCGCGTCGGTTCCGTCCTTCCGGAGGTTTTCGGCTTCTCACATCCAACCCTCTGTGGTGCGGGCAGTCCTTGCGGCTTACCTCCTGCATGACCCAGATTATGCCTCGGTGATGGATCCGTCTTCGTTCAGGTTTGGGACTTTGTTCCCTTTCTGGGTTCGTTACAAGGTTCCGGAGTCGTCCTGGCTGGCAGACTGTCCTGTCTTTGTGTTGGCGGCTTGGCATTCCTTCTGTTGTATCCGCACGTTTGAGTGGCGCGAGGCTGCGACAGTGGTTCAGGTTTTCCGGGTGGTGACCTGGAGCACCTCAAGGAGTGTTTGTTTGTCCCTACCCTTCCCCAGGGTGTGGGCGTGGTGCAGCTCCACATGCAGGTTCCCTCCCTCTCGACTGCGTAGGTTGCTGAGGACATGCGAGCCCGTGGCCTTTTGGCTTCGGCCTTGCGTTTCTTTTCCCTCCTGGAGCTGTCTTTGGACTGGCTTGAGGAGGATGTGGGGGCGCTCGGGGCTGTCCCTGGGTCCAGTGTCTTGGGCTTGGTGGCCTGCTCGTCGGCTGCCTTGCTGAAGCAGTTTGCGCCAATCCTGCGGGTTGCGATTTCCCTGTTTTATGCTTCCCGCGCTTGCATGTCGGCAGGCGGTGCTTGCCTCCTCCCTGGAATCGGCTTGGGCCCTGGCTCTTAGGATGTCTTTGTCTTTTTGTCCTCTGCTTTTTGAGGATTCTGCCATGGCGAAGTATATTCAGGCTGCTTCGGCTACTTGTCGGCCTAAGTCAGACTTGTTAGTTCTCCGAGGGTCCTAGGGGGGGACTTTCTCAGAAGGGTAGTGCCAGGGCTTGGGGTTCCTCTCGTCGTGGTAGGTCACAGGTGCCCAGTTTGGGTTCGACGCCGCCTTCGGTCCCGCCTTCGTCTGGTCAAAACGGTAGTCGCTCTGTGTAAGGTTCTGGGTCTCGGAAGGGGCGCCGGCTTGCGCTGTTTGCTCACACTTGGTCCCACGATTTGTGGGCGTTTCAGGTCGTTTCTTTCGGCCTGCAGTGGCGTTGAGTGGCTCCTCCTTCTTCGGGAGGTTCGGGGCTGGTGGGGCAGTCCTCTTTTCCTGCGCTCTGTCGAGTTATCTAGGAGTGGGTTTGCTTGGGCGTGGTTGAAACGACGACGTCCCTCAGATGGGTTTCCCATCTGTTCCCACTACCGAAACGAGACTGCAGACCTGCGGTTCATTCTGGACTTGTCCCGTCTGAACCCCTGGGTTCATTGCCCCTCCTTTTGGATGACTACGCTATCCCAGGTTCGGCTCCTGTTAGAGCAGGGTGCTTGGATGGTGTCCCTGGACCTCCAGGACGCTTATTGGCACGTCCCGATTCATCTGGGGTTCAGGAACTGGCTCAGGTTTGTTGTGGGGCGTTACAGTTACTGCTTTCGTTGTCTCCCATTCAGGTTGAACCTGGCACTTCGCGTGTTCACACGCCGTATGTTATAAAAATGGTGGGGTTGCTACGGGGGACTGGTACTATTAAGGGGTAAGGGTAAGTAGAATACAGAGGTATCAAAAAATGGGAGAACTAAAAGGCCCGGCCCCCAAAGTAAAATATCCACAATAATAAATGCTTGCTACTAAACCCGGTTAGTCTAGGAATAGATTATTGTACTCCCACACAGGAAAAAGGGATACTCTGTTCAAACTTATTTATTAACCCCTTAACACCCCCCATACACAATCACACCAATAACAGTATAATACTAACTTTACCACACAATCTTACGTTAAACAGCCTTGGTCCACGTAGACAGGATACAAGGTTTTACACTGAAAGCAAGCTAGGGTAAAGCTCTACTATAAAACACTTGAGGTAGCGTCCGCTTAGGGTAGGGGACCACGTGTTTACACTGGGACCCCCGTTAGCATAACAGGTAAGATAAACACTGAAAAACACTTACTACACCCCAGGTATACTACTCTACACATAGAACGATAGGTATGCCAGACATATACAAAAATGAGTTATGGAGTACTTAACCAAACTAAGTCACAGAAATAAAGAATTAAGAGGAAGGAGAAGCACGTCCAAGCACCACAGTCAGCTAGCAGAGAAGGCCGCCTCAGTCTCCAGCAGCCTGCAGCATGCGTGTGGTGCCGGGAAGAGCCCAATTGATCATACAGCTATACACATTAAAACATCTTCCCCTTATGCCTCATATTGCTACTTTCCTCATTCTACGGGTAGTTAAACTTATAACAATGTTACTTAATCCACAACAAGTTTAAGAGTCTAAATGCTTTGTGAGCAACAAGAATAGTCTTACTTCTGGCAGGGAAGATACGACAAATGCAACTCGCGATGAGTGTTTACTCTATGGTATTTTAATAAGCTCAAAATTTGACCTCTGGTTTCCCTCTAAAGAACCCAGAGTCGTAACACTCCTCCCCCCTTCAGAGAAAAAAAAAATGTGACTACTAGAATAGTAGTCATATTTTTTTTTGTAAGAGTATACAGAATATAATGGAAATCCATGACAATAGAAAATCAACCAAACAACAATTTCTCTGTCAAAAAAAAACAAGGGAATTCTCTGAAAGAAAAAACATACACAAAAACAAAAAAAAAAAAAGGAAGTAAATAAATTGGACACGGGATATTTAATGTCACAGGAGAACCTAAAAAAAAAATAACTAAAGCATAACATTTGGTATGGCTTCCTGCGGCTCAGATGAATGTTACTCAGGCAAGCGGGACAGAGCGTCGGCTATCACGTTGAGTCGGCCCGGTAGGTGGATAATAGATAGATTAAAGTCCTGTAGGTACAATGCCCACCTGAGGATGCGTTTATTTTTCTGCTTCATCTGATTCATGAAAACTAATGGGTTATGGTCCGTGTACACTTCCACTATATTACCTGTGAGGTACACTTCGAACTTTTTGCAAGTTAGCACTAGCGCCAACGCCTCTTTTTCTATCACCGAATAATTGCGCTGCGCCTTGTCAAATTTCACAGAGTAATAATATACTGGGTGTTCCACTTTATCATCCCCAGTTTGCAACAACACTGCACCAGCACCCGAGTCAGACGCGTCAACTTGAATTTTAAACGGACGGTCGAACCTTGGACTAGCAAGCACTGGGGCGGAAGCTAAGATCAATTTCAAGTTTTTAAATGCCTCTGCACAGTCCGATGACCACTTAAATTTAACGGCCTTCCGCAACAAATCTGTGAGAGGAGTGGCCACACTGGAAAAGTTCTGACAAAAGCGTCGGTAGTACGCACACATACCGATAAATCGTTGAATGTCCTTTTTAGACCTGAGCACTGGATAGTCCAGAATAGCACTGATTTTGTCTTGTCGAGGTAACACTTTTCCTTGGCCCACTTCATAACCGAGGTACGTCACTGTGCCTTGGCCAAAATGACACTTTTTAGCATTTAAGGTTAGATTTGCATGTTTCAACACTGTGAACAACTGGCGTAACCTAGCTATGTGGTCAGCCCAATTAATATCAAAGAGCACAATATCATCTAAATACGCCCGACAATTTGGCACATTAGCGAGCAAAGAGTTCATTAGCCTCTGGAACGTGGCAGGGGCATTACGCAAGCCGAATGGTAACACTTGATACTCAAACACACCCTCGGGTGTCACAAACGCCGTTAGTTGTTTAGCACGTTCAGTGAGAGGGATTTGATAGTACCCTCTCGAGAGATCGAATTTAGATACATACGTGGCGTTCCCGATTTCGTCGATACAGTCCTCGAGACGTGGCAACGGATAGGCGTCCACTATGGTCACCTTGTTGAGCTGCCGATAATCGGTGCATAATCGCCAGGAGCCATCTGGTTTGGGGACCAAAAGGCAGGGCGAGCACCAAGAGCCCTGGCTCGGCCTGATGAGGCCGTGCTGGAGCAAGAAGTCGACCTCCTTACGGACGATGGCCTTCTTTTCCGGACTCATCCGATAGGGTTGAAGGCGAATGGGGGTGTAGTCCGTCAACTCGACATCATGGTAAATGGCATCAGTCTGGGTCGGGACCTCCCCGAACAGACTGGAGAATTCGTCAAGCAACGACAGCACCTCGTCACGTTGGGACATCTGCAAATGGGACAGTCCCTCCTCCACAGCATTCACAGAACTAGAATTATTGAGAATGAGATTAGTTGGGTCCCCAGAACAATCATCCCCTCCCTCACTGGAAATGGAAACATTGGTTAGTGCAATGGGCCTGGGGCCCTGGAACTTCTTCAGCCGATTCACGTGTACGAGCATTACCTGTTTACGCTTATCAGAGTGTCTCACTCTGTACGTGAGGTCCCCAGTCTTCTCTGTCACAATGTAGGGGCCCTTGTACTTGTGGGACATAGTCGAGGCTTTAGTACCAGGACAGGGTCACCGGGCTGAAATACCCGCAACTTAACCTTGGCATCGTTCTGTTCTTTCATATTCTCTTGGGCCTTCCCAAGATACTTTAGTGCCGCAGCCTTGCAGTCCTTGAGTCTCTGGTGGTGTTGCGCAAAGAAAGCCGAACCTTCGGTTAACGTTACGTTCCCTAACAGATTCTCCTGTAACATTTGCAAGGGTCCACGAACTTTATGGCCAAAGACTAACTCAAAAGGAGAACAACCCAGTGAACTTTGCAACCCCTCCCTAGCAGCAAACAAAACATACGGCAAGTTCTCGTCCCAGAAGGTATGGGAACTCTCGCACGATGTCTTCAACATCTGCTTCAGAGTTAGATGGAACCTTTCAATGACCCCCTGACTCTGTGGATGGTATGGGCTGGAAACCTTATGAGTTATTCCATGGTCCTTACAAAATTGTTCAAAATATCAGACTTAAAGTTAGTACCATTGTCAGTCTGCACAACCCGAGGCAGTCCAAAAGTGGAAAAAAATTGCAACATACGAGCAACAACAGTCTTTGCTCGGATGTTCCTTACAGCAAAAGCCTCTGGGTAACGAGTCGTGATACACATCATCGTAATTAGGTAAATATTACCAGACTTAGTTCTAGGTAATGGACCAACACAGTCCATTACCACATGAGAAAATGGTTCCTCCGGCACGACAATAGGCTTAAGAGGAGCTTTAGGTGGAGTCTGGTTTGGTTTCCCAACAAGTTGACAAGCAATACATGCATTACAAAATTTTGCCACATCGCTTTTCAGCTTGGGCCAGAAAAAATACTTGCAGATTTTGTGATAGGTAATATTAATGCCTTGATGTCCCCCCATAGGATCATCATGGGCAGCTGACAAAACTCTTCTCCTATAGCAGGTCGGCAACATAACCTGGTGGACTACCTCCCACTCATTTGACAAGGGAGCACTCTGAGGTCTCCATTTTCTCATCAAAATCCGATCATTGTAGTAGTACCCAGTTGCTGCGTCTACAATTTCCTCCCTAGAGACGGCTGTCTCGTGACAATCTGCAAGACTGGGGTCAGCTTTCTGTAACTCACTCAAGGAGGCATCCAGGCCTTGGTCAGATGCCATTGGCCGAGGCTCAACAGTGTTCTCCTCCACCTCCCCACTACTCTCGGTAGGCGGTGTGGCAGGCTCTCCACAATGTCCTCGGCCCCGTCATCGAGTCGGGCCATGAATGTGTCCGCAAGGTCCACTGGGCTTTCACCACTCGGAAGGTCCCTCGTGTCCTTGGGATTTACCACCTTGGCAAGCACAGGGCTGCCCTTACATTTAAGTCCCATAGACCTAGTCACCACGCACGCAGGGTACACAACATTATCCTCTGCGGTGGGTGAATCCAGGCAAACCTTTGGGGTAGGCAACATAACAGGCAGTCTGGAGTCCCCTACCTTATCCCCGGCTAAATCATTACCCAATATTACATCAACATTAGGGAAAGGTAGGTACGAAGTGACTCCGACTGTACAAATACCCTTGTGGAAATCAGATTCCAGGGTAACCTTACGGAGGGGTACTGCTCGAGTATCACTAGTGACACCCTCGACCAGTACCACCTCTCCAGTGTCGAGAGTATTGGCACCTTGCAAAGCACTCTCTAAAATTAAAGTCTGGATGGCACCGGTGTCTCGGAAGATCACCACGTCCCTCCAGGAAGAACCCTCAGACAAAAGTAGTCTCCCTTTCGATAAGAATGGGGTAAGCAGGTCCAACCACTGTGGGTTGGAAGTCTTACTCCCTAACCCTTCAGAAGCCTCAAGCCCTGTGTCACAACGAGAGCATTGGGTCTTTTTCCGGGTACAGTTGCCAACAACGGCTAATATTGTGGGTTGAACTTTTACAATGACCACAGAAACGTCGGGGAGAAGAGACATTACTAACCGAATTACCCTTCGGTTCACTCTTTAGTGTCGTGGGGCTAGACAATTTAACAGGGTTAGTTATGTCTGAAACAGAAGGTGCATTAGGTAAAGGTTTAGAATGAGCTGGTCTGGACTGGCTGTGGGTATAAGTTTTGCTACTCTGTGGGGTAAAATTATTTTATTGGGCCTTTTGCCCGCCAACTGGTAGTTTTCTGCCATCTTGGCCAAATCCCCTATTTTAGAATTTAACTCTACCCTTCCTCTTAAGTACTGAGCTACCATGTCTGGCATACTATCTATAAATTGTTCCTTAAAACTAGGTCTTTCAATGCCTCGTATGTTTCGGCTTTAGCCGAGCGAATCCATTTATCAAACAGCCTACTTTGATCAGTCGCGAATTCCGTGAACGGTTGGTTGTGTGTAGGCCTAAGGTTGCGATAAGCTTGGCGGTGAGCTTCAGGAGTAATTTCATACGCCTCAAAATTCGTTCCCCTGACTTTATCATATTCAAAACACTCGTCGTCAGGCATATTAATAAAAATATCTTGGGCTTTACCCCTGAGTCTTCCCTGTAGGATTTTCACCCACTCTTCCTTTGGCAGGTCATGGACAGGGCCAATCTCTGAAAATGGTTGAAAAACCTTTCAGGATCCGACTCTGAAATTTCAGGCAAGTTATGCTTCTTCTCATAATGCCTGGGGTTTGAATCCCCGGCAGGTGGAGGTCTAGGGGCAGTCGCTCTAATTCTAGCCTCCTCGGTTTTGAGTCTTTGCTCCTCTAATTTTATTTTTGCTAACTCTAGAGCTAACTCTCTCTCTGTATGAGCTGCACTTTCTCTGCTTGGCTAGGCTGGCATAAAGGAGTATCATCTGCCAATAGTCCTTCATCGATACAATGTTGTACTATTTCATTCAACAAGATCCACTTTTTATTTGCGGCATTTAATTCTAGACCAAATTCCTTGCCTAACAATACTAAATTAGACTTGGTAAGTTCTTTATTTCCACCAATGAAGGCTCCTCTGCCAGTCTCTGCATTTCAGATGACATCACTAAAAATTTTAGCTCCTAGCCACAGAAAAATTAAAAATTAAAATTGGAAAAAAAACAAAATTTGCACGGCCCCTAACCTTAATCGTGAAGAGATCCAGCTGGGTGTCCAGTCAGTGCAATGAATGTCCTACGCCAGATGAGCTGGACCCTAGGCTAGCACACAACCGTTCTGCGGAAACAAGAATTTTTTAGTTTTGGCATTCAAAGATCTAATTTTTTACAATAATACAGTTCTTCCCGGACTGGCCAACACTTGTTATAAAAATGGTGGGCTTGCTATGGGGGAACTGGTACTATTAAGGGGTAAGGGTAAGTAGAATACAGAGGTATCAAAAAATGGGACTAAAAGGCCCGGCCCCAAAGTAAATATCCACAATAATAATGCTTGCTACTAAACCCGGTTAGTCTAGGAATAGATTATTGTACTCCCACACAGGAAAAGGGATACTCTGTTCAACTTACTTATTTATTAACCCCTTAACACCCCCCATACACAATCACACCAATAACATTATATACTACTTTACCACACAATCTTACGTTAAAAGCCTTGGTCCACATAGGCAGGATACAAGGTTTTACACTGAAACAAGCTAGGGTAAAGCTCTACTATAAAACACTTGAGGTAGTCAGCTTAGGGTAGGGGACCACGTGTTTACACTGGGACCCCCGTTAGCATAACAGGTAGATAAACACTTAAAAACACTTACTACACCCCAGGTATACTACTCTACACATAGAACGATAGGTATGCCAGAAATAAAAAATGAGTAATGGAGTACTTAACCAACTAAGTCACAGAAATAAAGAATTAAGAGGAAGGAAAGCACGTCCAAGCACACAGTCAGCCAGCAGAGAAGGCCGCCTCAGT
>WNGS01036681.1:6610-23983 GCA_020271785.1 Procambarus virginalis | reverse complement strand
AACAGATGGGTGGGTGGGCGATCAGGCAGGTGGGTGAACAGGAAACCCTTCAAAAAGACAAATCCAAGAAACCCTAGGACATCTGGAAACTAACCTGGGGAAAGCTCTACCTACCACATTTATCAGCGGATAAGAGGCACATTATTTTTCCAAATGAAAAAGCAGCCCCACAGCTAAAACAGCCATAATACAGACAGGATAACACAACCCGTTCTCGCACTTGCTTACAGTCAATATTGGCTTATTTATAAATGCATATGTGACATACTAATTGATTGTGAATATTTTAGTTTACCTTGAAAAGCTTCATAGAAAACACCGACCTCACCTAACCTTCTTAGTATGTATATACTAATGTCTCTCCACTCGATCATCCGGACTATATGGGAAGGAAAACGTGATAATCCAACCGGATTATCACGTTTTTTCGGATAATGGTACTTTTTCACCTACGAGTCCAAAAGTGACCATTTCCAACAATTTTTATACTACAAACAACAAAATTTGAATTGCCTTGCCACATATAATTATTAGATATTCAACTAGAAACCTCACTTACCTTGTTGGTGTTCGTCTTCTTGATTGATGCCACATCTGGAAGCACCCACCTGCCTGCTCACCCACTTGCCTGCTTGAACCTGTTCACCCACCAAGCCCATCTGCCTACCATCCACCCATCCAAAACCCACTGCTTTAACCCACCTATCCCTGCTTGCCCACCCACCCACCCACCCGCCTGCCTGCCCACCCACCCGCCTGCCTGCCCACCCACCCGCCTGCCTGCCCACCCACCCGCCCGCCTGCCTGCCTGCCCACCCACCCGCCCGCCTGCCTGCCTGCCTGCCACCCACTTTCCCTGCCCACCCACTTTCCCTGCCCACCTACCAGCTAGGCAGCTAACTGCCCACCCAGCCTCACACACTAATTAGTGTGCTTACATTCAACATTGGCTTATTTAATATTTAATTGTGGATGATTTTGGGTGATTTTTTAATTGTCACACACTAATTAGTGTGTGACAATTCAAATCATGATTGTGGTATAAAAATTGTTGGAAATGGTCCCTTTTGGACTCGGAGGTGAAAAAGTACTCTTATCCGGAACACGTGATTATCCGGCTGGGGGTCCTTCCTATATAGTCCGGATACTCGAGTGGAGACAGTAATTGGACAGACTTGTTGCTAGGCAAGGAAGTAAATGAGATGTATGTCAAGTTTTGTGAAATATATAATAAAGGCACAAAAAAATTTATACCAAAGCAAAGATGCAGAACTAGGAAACAGGATTGGTTCAACAGAAATTGCAAGAGGGCCAGAGACCAAAAGACACAAAAATGGAATTAATACAGGAAGAGGCCAAGCCCCCATACATACCAGCGATACAAAGATATTGCTTTTAAATACATGGATGATGAAATACTAAAGAAATTGTTCACGACTTTTTTAAGACCAAAGTTGGAATATGTGGCGGTTGTGTGGTGCCCATATCTTAAGAAGCACATCAACAAACTGGAAAAGGTGCAACGACATGCCACTAAGTGGCTCCCAGAACTGAAGGACAAGAGCTACAAGGAGAGGTTAGAGGCATTAAATATGTAAAACTAGAAGATCGAAGAAATAGAGGCGATATAATCACTACATACAAATTAGTACAGGAATTGACAAAATTGATAAGGAGAATTCCTGAGACCCGGAACTTCAAAAAGAAGAGGTCATAGATTTAAACTAACGAAACAAATCTGCCGGAAACATATAAGAAAAATCACTTTTGTAAACAGATTGGTAGACATTTGGAACAAATTAGGTGAGAAGGTGGTGGAGGCCAAAACTGTCAGTAATTTCAAAGTGATATATGACAGAGTGCTGGGAAGACAGGACATCAGGAGCGTAGCTCTCATCCTGTAACTACACTTAGGTAGCTACTATCTCTTAGAATTACGTAGGTAAACAAAAAATGTAAAATATTTGTATACTGCAATGTCGGTGCTGACTGTACAAGTAGAAAAAATTGTAGCTTTACTTCGAAACGTACTAATTTTATAAGAAAATTCGACGTAAATATGTAGCAAGTTGTCACGGATAAGCTCCGATATGCCAATGTCGTGATTGGCTACAGCTGTAAGATGAAAAATGTTACCTTCTCTCTGATTGGCCAAACTAAAAGCCTAGTATCATCTAGCAAGACCTAAGTTAACTACTTAAGAATCTTTGTAAGTATACTTTTCTGAATCGCTCTTTGGCGCATTCTTAGCCGGTATTTAGGAACCTTTGTAGCACACATATTTACGAAGAAATACATAGAGCTTCGGGAATCTAAGTCCATGTCTAGGGTAGTTGGTAGATTGCATGAAAATAGCTTCAGTTAGTATAATAGATCCTTGATGAGGCTTGCCCTCATGGAAAAGAAGTTTCTTGAAGGAACAAGGAAAAAATAATTGGTTTGTTCTTTGTCATGATTTACATTTTATTGTTTCGTAATATTTTTTTTTGTTACTCATTGTTATTTTTGGTAGACCCTGGCCTGAGGAGGGACAAGAGTTCTCTACTTTATGGTGCCGTATGGTGTCTGCCTCTTGTGCAGAATGGAAGTTCAGGTTGCGTGATTATCCACAATCCCTGCTTCACATGAAGGACTTAGAACTGTGGGGACGACTTATTGGTGCTGAACAGAAGGCCAGAAAGAGAGGTAAAAATTTAATTATAATGTCTTGTGGTTTTAATTATATTTACATTTACATTTTACAGCATTTTTACCCTTAAATGGCGCAAAACAGGGGCCAGGAATCAAAAAATATTCGAATTATGTAAAAATTACTTAAGTGTTAAACAAATCTCCAACATATTGGCTTCAGTGTCGTTAAACTTCATCAAAATATTTTCAGAAATTGGTTTTAGACAAAAATTTGTTAAAATGAAGAATGTTTTGTTGAAAGAACAGCTCCTATTAACTGGAACTGATGGATAATGCAATAATAAAAAGATGTAAGCACCTGTCCAATGCACAAAGAAGAAGAATAGTAGTAAGAAGTGGTCCACAAAGTGGATATGTAGCTGGTGCCTTTATAGCATTGGTGAGTAATACATAATAAAACAAATAATAATGAGTAAGTATGTTATTATGCTTTATTTTGTTATATAAATAAATTGCCCAATGTTAATATCTGTTACTTTCATCAATGTCTAAAAAATATTTTTTCTGGGGGGAGCCCTGTCGGCTCCCCAGAGCTATCCAGGCTGAATGGATATGTATAACTTTCTGGCATCAGTCAAAGTGCTAAGAGTTCTTGCCTACCGGGGACCACGAGCCAGAACCTGGCCCCCTCAGAGAGGCACAAGGAGCAATGGCCTATAGAAACCCCCTTGTGGTTGGGAGCATTCTATGTCTGCTATCGACTGGGATAGGGACCCAGAAAGGTAGGCGCCCCAAAACAAACCCCTATTCTGGTAAAAATATTGCTACTGAAAGCCAAACGAGTGGACAGAACTCTCCAAATAAAATTATCAAACTAGCATGACGGCATCACGTCACTGCACCACCATCTGCGCAACCCCCCCTTCCCCGGGAGGGGGAAGGGGAAGCCCCAGACCCTCCATGCCAGCGATCCAACTGGCTGATGGAATTACTGGCTGGTCGAGTGCCTCTGGCTCCGGTTTTGTTTCAGTTCTGTGCCTTGTGGTGTGGACTGTCTCTACCTGTTGGGTGTGAGCCAGGAGTAAGATTCCACGGTACTCGGGCTGCATGCGCCTAGGGCTATCTTCCCTAGGTGCCCTGTAAGTACTGCCCTTGGGGCTTGGGGCCACCTTCCACAAGTCACCTTGGGTTCTACCTCCGCTGTGTCCTTTACTGCTCGGTACTGGGCCTCCCTTGGAGTCAGCTGGGGGTTTGTTGCCCTGGTTTGTCTCTGGGTAGGTGGTAGTTTTCGTCACTGGTAGGGGTGCGGGGTACTGCACAGCTAGTTTTCACCATAACAGCGACCGCTCTGTTCCGCCTGGGTACGTTGTCCTCTTGTGGGGTTTTCTTTTGTTTGTGTTTTTGCCTGGTGTGGGGTCTGCCTTTATGGTCCCCCATTCCTGTTCTAGGTGATTTCTTTCGATTACTTCTGTTGGCGGTACTCCCCGCTTGGCCCCCGTAAGTGGACACATCCTGGGGGTTCAGCTTTAGTAGTTTGTTGGTAGCATTGAGCACCGGTTCGCGGCGCCCAATGCTACCAACAGGAGAAGCCCACCCTGGGCTTCCCTTAGCGTGTACCAACAGCTAAGGGCCCTGGAAAACCCCACGGGGGCTCCATGGTCCTATAGGTGTGTCCCTGGAGTCCCTCTCGTGTCCTGCGAGTTTGACGGTTCATCTGTCCCCTTGCCTCAGGGTGACACTCACTGGTTGTGCCTCCGCCATGCTGCCTGTTGGGTCATTGTTCTTGTGACCTGGGGTCGTACGATGGGTGTTGTCGGTACGTGCTCCCTTTCACCCAGGCCACTGGTCATAATAATCGGGTTCTTCGTCTTTGTTACGCACGCCTTCCTGGTGTTTGTACGATGTTTTTGTTGTGTTGATTTAGGGGCGACGATGATCGAATTTGTATGATGTGTGTTTACGTTATGTCTGTACGTTGTGTGTACGATATGTGTGTCCGCCTGGTGTACGAGCCACGCTTCCCGTGGACGGGTGGTGCGTTCGTACCTCGTGTGCTGGGGCTGCTGTATGCTTTTTGCCCTTCAGTTCTGGGAGCCACTTAGTAGCATGTCTTTGCACCTTTTCCAGTTTGTTGATGTGCTTCTTAAGATATGGGCACCACACAACCGCTTCATATTCTAGCTTTGGCCTAACAAAAGTCGTGAACAATTTATTTAGTATATCGCCATCCATGGTGATCAGGTGGCTTCGGTGACGGTGTTCCACCTGCGTGCTTCGTCTTGGCAACTATGAAGTTTCCTGGCGGTCTTTCCATTTCTTTTTTACTCTTCATCGTTGTACTTCGCTTTCGGTTCGGGTGGTGGTGTCCTTTCTCTCGTGGTTGTTCCAGAACCGTCATCTTATGCTGAAAACTGTCTCTTCATATCGTGTGGTGCTGGTGGAGCCACTACAGCTTGCATTTGGTATTGATGTTACTTCTGCGCCGTTTTGCAAACTGTCCCGTGCTTTGTTTCACCTCTGGCCTGCTCATGTGCTACCCGAGTCGTTCTTGTCTTTGAGCAGAGTTCTCTTTCCTCTCTTCTCCTCAGTTTGTTGTGGCCCCTTCAGTCCAGGATTGTTTTTCTAAGGCTCTTTTCTTGTTGGCATTGGCCTTTTGGGGTTGGTTGGGGGAGTTTCATTCTCTCCTCTGGTTCAGTGGTTTTTGCTCTTTTGGTTGTGGTGATAGGTTTGTTCGCTTGCAGCCGTCTCCTTCTTTTCTAGTGAAGAATGAGACTTCTGCTTTCCGGAGGGGTCCTTCGGTTGTTGATGCTTGGTTGGTCAGGTTGGGGTGCATCATGCGTTGTGTCCTGTTGCGGCCTTCTGCTATTATTTGCGCGCTACGGCCTCTGTGACCGGGGTCATGCTCTGGGTTGATCCGGTTACCCTTCTTCCTGGTTCTCAGGTATGGATCTCTCAGGTCGTCCACAGGGTTATTAAGTCTAGCCAGCCTGCGGCGTATCCCCGTGCCCATGACGTTTGTAAGTTTGCTGCTCTTGCTGCCATCTTTGGTAACATGTCCTGGGCTGACATTCGGGCACAGGGTATTTGGCGGTTGAACAGGGTCCTGGTTGCTTGCTACCTCGTTAATGTTCCTGGGCCTAGTCGGGCCTATGTCGGTTTAGGTCATTGGCTGCAACCTGTCTCATCTTCGAATTGAGATGTGAACATCGACTGCCTCCCGGGTAAGTCCCCTTTTTTTCATCTGTGGTGAAGTAGCTCCGGGGAGCCATAGGAGCAGCTCCCAGAAAACCACTGTTGAATGTAATGAAACGCCATTTTCGGGGTGAGTCCTGGAGGTTCCCCGGCAACCCTCCATCCCGGTCAGTTTTCGCATATTTTGATATCAGTTAGGTTCTTGGGATTCCCCTATCTCCTTCCGGGGAGGGGGGGAGCTGCGCAGATGTCTGTTCAGTCTGGATAGCTCTGGGGAGCCTCCTGGACTCGCCCAGAAAATGGCGTTTCATTACATTCAACGCTGGTTTTTTACATGCAGCTTGCTTTTAATGCATTTATAGAAAAGGCCTGGATCTGTTTAAATTTATCTGCTATACCTTTCTCAAAGTCCCTTTCTGCTTCTTTTCTCACTGCTGTGTAATTGTTTCATGCTATTTTGTAATGCTGGTATATTTACGGGTTAGATCTCTTCCTTTATTGTATAGTACCCATTTTGTTTTTTTTCCTCTCTGGGGCCAGATTCACGAAGCAGTTATGCAAGCACTTACAAACGTGTACATCTTTCCTCAATCTTTGACGGCTTTAGATAAAGTTTACACAGTTTAGATACAATTAAACAGTTTAAAAGTATGAAAACTTCCCATTAACTGTTGTTAATGTTATAAACAGCCGCTTGGTGCATTGGAGCTCATTTACTGTTTAATAATTGTAAACAAAGCCGCCAAAAATTGGGAAAAGATGTACAGGTTCATGAGTACTTGCGTAACTTCGTGAATCTGACCCCTGGCCCTCAAACAATTTATGTTGAACCAATGTTGTTTTCTGGTTCTGCATCTCTGTTTTGGTATTAATTTTTGTGTGCCTTTAGCATACGTTTCATAAAATTTGGCATACCTCTCATATTCTTCCTTCCATAGCAACAAGTGTGTTCAACTAAACTCATTAAAGAATTTGCTAAGTTCCCCATAGTGTTCTCTCTTGAAATCGAGTTTATCAACTGTTTCACGTCCTCATTCTCTTTTAGATTGTATTGCAAAGCATATTTAATTTCCAAGAGGACATGATCACTCTTTCCCAAGGGAGAATGGTACTGGATATCAAATATCTCTTCTTCTTTCCTGGTGAATGTTAAATTCAGTATTGACAGAACATCTCCTTCCCTCATTCTTGTATTTACGTAGTTGTACTTACCTAGTTGTGCTTGTGGGGGTTGAGCTCTGGCTCTTTGGTCCTGCCTCTCAACTGTCAATCAAATGGTGTACAGATTCCTGAGCCTACTGGGCTCTATCATATTTTCACTTGAAGCTGTGTATGGAGTCAGCCTCCACCACATCACTTCCTAATGCATTCCATTTGTCTACTACTCTGACACTGAAAAAATTTGTTCTAAAGTTTCTATGGCTCATTTGGGCACTCAATTTCCACCTGTGTCCCCTAGTAATTACCTAAGTGTAATTACCTAAGTGTAGTTACAGGATGAGAGCTACGCTCGTGGTGTCCCGTCTTCCCAGCACTCTTTGTCATATAACGCTTTGAAACTACTGACGGTCTTGGCCTCCACCACCTTCTCCCCCAACTTGTTCCAACCGTCTACCACTCTGTTTGCGAAAGTGAATTTTCTTATATTTCTTCGGCATCTGTGTTTAGCCAGTTTATATCTATGACCTCTTGTTCTTGAAGTTCCAGGTCTCAGGAAATCTTTCCTGTCGATTTTATCAATTCCTGTTACTATTTTGTATGTAGTGATCATATCACCTCTTTTTCTTCTGTCTTCTAGTTTTGGCATATTTAATGCTTCTAACCTTTCCTCGTAGCTCTTACCCTTCAGTTCTGGGAGCCACTTAGTAGCATGTCTTTGCCACTTTTCCAGTTTGTCCTTCCACAAGTTTCTAAAGGCCATTCTTATGTTGGCCAACCGGGCACATGCCGCTGATGTTATCCTCTTGATATGGGTTGCAGGGGATAGGTCTGGCATAATATTAACCCCCAGGTCTTTGACTCTTGAAGTATTTCATCTCCTAAATGATACCTTGTATCTGATCTTCTGCTCCCTACACCTATTTTCATTACATTACATTTGCTTGGGCTATATTCTAACAACCACTTGTCCGACCATTCCTGTAGCTTGTCCAGGTCTTCTTGAAGCCTCAAGCTGGCCTCCTCTGTCTTAATCCTTCTCATAATTTTGGCATTGTCAGCAAATATTGAGAGGAATAAGTCTATTCCCTCTGGAAGACCATTTACGTACTGTTTATCAGAAACAGGATAGGTCCGAGTACAGAGTCCTGTGGGACCCCAATGGTGACTTCTCGCTAATCTGAGGTCTAATCTCTCGCTGTAACTCACTGCTTCCTATTGCATAGGTACTCCCATACCCACTGGAGCACCCTACCAGTTACTCCTGCCTGTTTCTCCAGCTTATTCATCAGCCTCTTATGAGGTACTGTGTCAAAGGCTTTCTGACAGTACAAGAAAATAAGGTCTGCCCATCTTTCTCTTTCTTGCTTAATCTTTGTCACCTGATCATAGAAATATATTAAACCAGTAAGGCAAGATTTACCCTCCATGAACCCATGTTGATGAGTTGTCACGAAGTCCTTTCTCTCCAGATATGTTATTAGGTTTTTTCTCATGATCTTCTACATCACCTTGCATGGTATACAAGTTAAGGATACTGGCCTGTAGTTCAGTGCCTCTTGTCTGTCACCCTTTCTGGGGGGAGCCTCATCGGTTCCCCGGAGCTATACCAGGCTGATATGCTAATGTCAGACTTTGGCATCAGTCATGTGTATGGAGTTCTTAGGGCCTACCAGGGACCATGGCCGAACCTGGCCCCCTCAGAGAGGCAAGGGGAGCAATGGCCTATTGAAACCCCCATGTGGTTGGAAGCATTCTATGTCTGCCATCGACCGTGTCAACCATCCAGAAAGGTAAGCATCCCAAAACAAACCCCTATTCTGGTAAAACTTGCTACCAAAAGCCGAACTAGTGGATAGAACTCCCCAACAGAAAACAAGCAAACAAGTATGACGTCAAACGTCACCCCGCCTCTGTCTGCGCAGCTCCCCACTCCCGGGAGGGGGAAGGGGAAGGGGAAGCCCAGATCTCTCACACCGGCTATCCACCCATCAGTTCTTCGGCTGATGCTAAAGGCACCTGTTGTGTGCTTGTGTGCTCCGACTCCAGTGGTCGTTTTAGCACTGTGCCTAGAGTGTGGTGTCTGTCTTCTAGGTGGTGTGTGAGCCGGGTGTGTCTCCAGTACTCGGGCTGCATGCGCCTAGGGTTGCCTTCCCTAGGTGCCCTGTAAGTACTGCCCTTGGGGCTTGCGGTTACTTTCCACAAGTTCCATGGGTCCTGCTTCTGCTAGGCCGTCAACTTTTTGGTTTTCGGCTGCCCTTTGTGTGATGGGGGGTTCTGTCTCCCTTGTTCGCTTTAGGGTAAGGGCAGTTTACACCGGTAGGGGTGCAGGGTACTGCACAGCATGTTTTCACCAATCATAGCGGCCGGCTCTGTTCCGCCTGGGTATGCTGTCCTCTTGCGGGGGTTTTCTTTTTCCATTTTGTTTGTCTACCTGGTGGGGGTATGCCTTTGGTTCTTGCCCCTTTGTACTGAATTCTCTTCCTTCTTTCGGTGGTTTCCCCTGCTAGGTCCCTGTAAGTGTACATGTCCCGGGGGTTCAGTTCTTAGAAAGTTGTTTGGTAGACATGGGCGCCGGTTAGTAGTACCCTGCCTGGGATTACCTGAGCGCGAGTCCTCTTATAGTAAACGCTGGTTGTAGCCCAATTGGGCTACTAGTAGCCCAGTTGGATTCCGTTCGGTTCATTGGTTTCCATAATGAGCCGGCTATGTGTGTCGTTGCTTACTCCTTTTTGAATTTTTGGCTTCTGTTCCCGTGCGTTGGGCTGTTTCTTCAGCAAATCGCCTGGATGCGTCCTGTTGGGCTACTTTTCGTTCGTGTTCTGCGCATGTGCCATGGGAGTTTGTTTTGGTTCAGACGGTGTGCACTAGTGCTGGGGTTCTCCGTCCATTTTCTCTAAAAAAAACTCTCGCACGTCTCATTCTCCAGTCCGTGCCCAGTTGCTCCTGGGGGTGTTCTGGGGTGCCGCTATGGGGAGGACTCTGGTTTTCCCTGCGTTTTAGGTAGTTGGCGCCTCCGTTGCCTCTCCCCTCCTCTTCTGCATGGGCGGCTCTGG
Source organism: Procambarus virginalis (assembly GCA_020271785.1). Taxonomy (NCBI): domain Eukaryota; kingdom Metazoa; phylum Arthropoda; class Malacostraca; order Decapoda; family Cambaridae; genus Procambarus; species Procambarus virginalis. Next base: position 13,946 of record WNGS01036681.1, on the reverse strand, counting down.
CCTGCTTTCATGCGGTGGTGCTCCCAGTTCTCGGCTGTGGGTGCACGATACCCTGGCCGCCTCGGGCGGCACCGGCCTTGTGACATTGTCTTGACCCTTCCGTGCCACTGTTCTGCAGGTGAGTTTATGCGGTCTGGCATCTCCTTCGTCCAGGCGTTGGTTCACTTTTGTAGGTACGAATGGGAGTTCATATGTACATGAGTACATGGAACATATTAACAGGGGTGCCTGCAAAAGGCCTATTGGCCCATACGTGGCAGCTCTTGTTCCTAACCTCCCGATTAAGACGTCAGCCCGCAGATGACTGCTGGAGGCCTCTCGTCCCATACAGGGCGGCTCCTGACTGTGCCCATCCAGTCCCTCTCCTATGCGTGTCCACCCATGTGGGCTTGGGGAGTAGATGATCTCCAGAACCCCATCAAACAGGTATAAAGCAGGTTTCGTGCTTGTGTTCGGGGCCCCCCCGCCACCGTGTTTCTCGGTGCGTAAGTGGTGGTGCCTGTTGTGTGGTACATGTTCCTGTCAAGGGTGTTTTGTGGTGACATTTTGCTGCGGTTTTGATACTGCTGTTGCTTGTTGGAATGTACTTGTGGCATTTTGTTCGGCCCTTCCGTGCTTCTTCCTGGGGCCTTCCTTGTTTGGGTTATTTGTTCCCAAGCTTTCTGGGTCACTCATTCCTTGCCTGTCTTGCTGTACCTGGCTTAGCTTTTCCTTGTACATTCAAACTGAAGTTCAGATGTTTATTCAAGTAATGTACATACTTACAAGGTGAGATACAACCCATGATGGAACATTGGATTCTCTGTTCTCCCCTAGTTGTCCTCCCCCTAGTTGTGCTTGTTGGGGTTGGGCTTTGGCTCTTGGTCCCGTCTCTCCGCCGTTGGTCGCTTAGTGTGCGGGTTCCTGGCCTGCTGGGCTCTTTCGTATCTCCATTTGACCCTGTCTGGAGTCAGGCTCCGCCTTTCTCTGCCTTCGNCATCTGTGTTTAGCTAGTTTATATTATGATCTCGTGTTCTTAAAGTTCCAGGTCTTTGAAAATCTTCCTATCAATTTTATCAATTCCTGTTACTATTTGTACGTAGTGATCATATCACCTTTTTTTTCTGTCTTCCAGTTTTGGTAGTCAATGACCTCTAACCTCTCCTAACCTCCCACTTGCTGCTGTTAAACTTTCAGTGGCTCATTGTATGGCTGCCATACACGTTCCTAAAGCCATGGCTTTAGAATGTTTCATAGGCCTTTGTAACCTAAAACACGTTATTAAACCCATGAAAGGAAGTGAGGGACTTGTGATGTTTTTTCAAGATGGGGAAGCTTACTGGAGGTCTGAGGAAGCAAATGTGTGCCCCCTTGTATGCATGGGCATTTCGAATCTTATGATATATAACATAATCATATTTCGGCTGGCGCTGTTTCTGGCGAACGAGTTTTCTCGGCCACCATAGTCTAAGGGTTAAGTTCTTGGTAAGGGGTTACTAACCCCTGGAAAGGGTTTAGTAATTTACCAACTCTTGTTAACCAAGGGTATAGTCTTGGTGAGGGGTTACTAACACCTTTCCAGCGGTTACCAACACCTTTCCAGCGGTTGGTAAGGTCACTCACAACTCTTGTTTTCAGATGTACGAGTCAGCCCCAATGCGCACTCAATTGTTCACTTGGACAATGGAAGATGTGGTTATCTTTGCCATGGCTGACCCATCCTTTCATGGTACAGACAGAGTGGTACAGCACATGGTTGATATGATCCTGAGTCGTGAGTACTCTATATTGTTTGGATGTTTGCTATCATAATGGTAAGTAAAATGACTTGTAAATGAGATAATGACATAAGATTAGAAAATTAAAATATAATGATATTTAATTTTAAAAGATTATTAGGTACAATATCATTGGTGTGACTTGCTTTAGTTATCCTGGCAATCCTCCTCAGTAGCTTACCTGAGCTTAACCCTCAAACTGTAGGTAAAGAATTTCAAGCTACCTCCAGTTTCATTGAAAAACCAACATGAATGTAATGAAACTCCAATTTTGTGGAGAGCCCCGGTGGCTCCGTAAAGCTATATTCTGAGATAGTTATCATCTATCGGGTCACATCAGCCATAGAGTTCGAGAGACCTACCAGGGACTGTAGCCAGAACCTGGTCCCCTTCACTGAGATGCAGGGAGTGATGACATTTATTTTTGCTACCTCACCGGAGAAGACAACCGTAAGGTCAGCAAGTCATAACAAACTTCTGCTGGATTCAAAAGAGAACAAGGCCTCAAAATCGCTGAAAGAACTCCCCTATGTAAACAGTCAATGAAATTCTCTCTGAGCTAGTGCTACCTCATTTGCCCCACCTCCCCCACTCATTTGGGGGAGGGGAGGGGAAGGCAGGGAAATAGAAGATGTGGTTAAAGGGAAAGATGAAAGATTCGTCTTTCCGGATATTTTCTTATGGAATTTCGCCTGCGGAGGTTCGAGAGGAGGTACTTACCTCCTGTGGGACCTGGATTACGCCACGGTGATGGATCAGGCTTCATTTGAGTTCGGATGTTCTTCTCTATATAGGGTGCGTTGCGATGTTCTGGAGTCTTCCTGGCTGGCAGACTGTCCCTCCTCTCTTGGTGGGGCTCCACATGCTTGAGTGACGGGAGATTACCACGGTGTTGCAGATGTTCTTGGGATGCTCTCTGGAGTTTCTCAATGAGTGCCTCTTTGCCCATGCACTTCCACGTGAGGTTGGTCTGGTGCAGCTGCATGCTCAGGTCCCCACTCTTTCGGCGGCTTTGGTGGCTGGTAACTTTCGGACTCGTGGTCATTTGGCCTCTGCCTTGCGTTTCTTTAGTCTTCTGGAGCTGTCTTTGGATTAGCTTTCAAAGGATGCAGGAGTGCAGGGCAGGGGGGGATTTTTTGGCAGGGTTCTTGGTTTCAGCTGCTCTTCTAACAGGCTTTTCCATTGAATTCAGCTTGAGCCCTGGCTCTGCAGTCGCCTTAGCCTTTTTGTCCTTTGTTGTTCCTGGAGGACTGTTTCTCAGTTTTTGTTGGCGGTTTCTGCTAGTTGCTGACCTATTTTGGACTTGATGGTTCTCTTGGGGGATGGGGGTGGGGCACTTCCAGCCCTCCAGGAAAGGTTGTGCCAGGACTTGGGCCTTGTTTAGTCGGAGTAGGCCTCTAGTGTCAGTTTCCGAGTCCATGGGTCCCAGGTGCCTCCTTGTCTATTCGGCGCAGTGTTCACTCTGTACAGAGGTCGACATCTTGGGGTTCGTGTCGGCCCTTTTGTGGGTCAGCCTGTTGATGATGCGATGCGTTGGCCGTCTCTTTTTGCCCATGCCTGATCCAACGGGCATTTCGGGTTGTTTCTTGCAGTTTCTGGTGGTGTTCTTTCCTTCGAGGGGGACAGTGCTTGGGGAAAAGGCCTCTTCCCTGTCCATGTATCAGGTCATTTTGGAGTGGCTGAAACAACCTTGTCTCTCAGTGGGTCTCCTGCCCATTTCCAGTTTCGAAACAGGACCGTGCGGATCTCCGGTCCATTCTGGACTTTGCCGGAACTGGTTGACTCCTTGCCCCTCCTTTCGGATGACTTGTTATCCCAGGTCCGACACATTTTCGATCCAGGCACGTAGATGTTTGCCTGAACCTCAAGAATGCATATTGGCACGTTCCTATCCATCCAGGGTTCATGGATTGGTTAGGTTTTATGGTGGGGCGACAGACTTACCATTTTCGTTTTCTTCCGTTTGGGTTGAATCTGGCACCTCAAATTTTTATGTGTTTGATTCAGGTTGTGGTGGCCCGTCTTCGTCTGCTAGGTCTTCGAGTCTTGGCCTACCTCGACGACTGGTTTGTGTGGGATCCCAACCAGTCTGCTTGTCTGCTAGCCAGGGATCTGGGTCTTTCCCAACTCGCTGGGTTTGGGTTCCTGGTGAATTGGTGCAAGTCCCAGTTGGTTTCGTCTCAGGTTCAGACTCAGTTGGGTCTTGTGTGGGATTCTCGGACTGTCTCTCTTCTCTCCTTCCTGCGGCCTTGCTCCAACTGCAGTCCAGCTGTTGGCTGTTTTTGAGGGGAACCCAGGTCACTCAGAGGTTGCTTGAGCAGCTGTGTGGGAGCCTTAACTTTGCTCTTCTAACTTTATCGTTGGGCAGAGTTTGGCTTCAGAGGCTGTTTTGGTATCTTCAGAGAAGCCTCTTTCGCAAACCTGCAATTGCTGGGTTCATATCCCGGTGTCCTTGCTGCGTTCCTGGCTTCAACTTCGTTTTTTTTAGGGTTTGGTGCCATGGCATCTTCATTGTTCCTCATTTGATGTGTTCATGGCCGCCTCGTCTGTTGGCTGTGGCTTTGTGACCAGTGCTCACCAGTCCAGCCAGAGGCATCGGCAGCTGTCCATGCATCGGGCTTGCAGCATGGTGCAGGAGTTTGCTGCTGTGTGGCTGGGGCTGCAGAGGATTCGCCTTCCAGGCTTGGAGATTCGGCTCCATTCGGACTGCTCCCCTATGGTTCATTGTTTTAACTAAGAAGGTTGGAGGGAGGGGAGGTGGAGTCGCTTTTGTCCTCTTTGGAGCTGGTCACTTCATGCTGCTGCTCTGCTGAGTTTTTGGAGTTTAGCTCTCCACACTGTTAACATTTCAGGGAGTGTCCAAATTCCTGGCAGATGGCCCCAGTCAACAAACGAGGCATCTGAGGGTTTCAGAGTTGGGGCAGGGTTTAACTCGGGATGAGGCTTGAGTGGCTTTGGGGGATGCCCCTTCTGATTCAGGTGTGGAGGGAAATGTTGTCGAGTCCAATTTTCCCACCAAGGCTTTTGGGTCAACCCAGAAAATTCCCTTCTTGGAAACTTTTCACCCGGATGCCGCCTTTTCACTGGGTTGAGGGTAGTGAAAAAGGGCTCTGCCCTGGGGCCTGTGTTGGCATTTCCTGGGACTCAGGGGGGGGGAAGTACACTTGGAGCACTTGAGCTATTTTTGCCCCTGCTTGGGCCCTTGTGCATTCTGGGAGGGGTGTTGTGCAAGGAAGCGGGTTTTTGTCTCCTCCTCCCCTTTCTGAATTAGTTTTACTGTATTTGCAGGCGTCATTTATGCACCTTCACGTCGGGTGCATCCATCTTTTGCTTGGATGTCTTGTTCTGGGGAAAAAAATATGTATTAATATAACGACTTTTTTGTTTGTTCATGATACATTTATTGCATGTAATTTGGCAGTGCTTTTGGTACCCTGCTCTTCCCTCCTCTCAGATTAGCAGTTTCGTTGTTTACATTTTTGCCAAGAATTTTGCTCTACAATTTGAGTTGCCATGACTGGCCGCCAGGGTGGCACTCCGGTCGTGACGCACGATCCCACAGCTGTATTTTGTTGTTACCCGTTCTTTGCACATGATGGCTGGGCAGTTGAAAGTTTATCATTCATGTCAGTGACTCTGGTGACTCGGTCGTTCACTTTTGTGTAACATGTCTCAGGTGGGGGTTATGTCTGTTATGAAAGGGGTGGGGAGGTATTTTTTTTACCTAAGTAATTACCTAAGTGTAGTTACAGGATGAGAGCTACGCTCGTGGTGTCCCGTCTTCCCAGCACTCTGTCATATAACGCTTTGAAACTACTGACGGTCTTGGCCTCCACCACCTTCTCCCCTAACTTGTTCCAACCGTCTACCACTCTGTTTGCGAAAGTGAATTTTCTTACATTTCTTCGGCATCAGTGTTTAGCTAGTTTATATCTATGACCTCTTGTTCTTAAAGTTCCAGGTCTCAGGAAATCTTCCCTATCGATTTTATCAATTCCTGTTATTATTTTGTATGTAGTGATCATATCACCTCTTTTTCTTCTGTCTTCTAGTTTTGGCATATTTAATGCCCCTAACCTCTCCTCGTAGCTCTTGCCCTTCAGTTCTGGGAGCCACTTAGTAGCATGTCTTTGCACCTTTCCAGTTTGTTGATGTGCTTCTTAAGATATGGGCACCACACAACCGCTGCATATTCTAGCTTTGGCCTAACAAAAGTCGTGAACAATTTCTTTAGTATATCGCCATCCATGTATTTAAACGCAATTCTGAAGTTGGAAAGCGTGGCATAGGCTCCTCGCACAATATTCTTTATGTGGTCCTCAGGTGATAGTTTTCTATCTAGAACCACCCCTAGATCTCTTTCTTTATCAGAATTCTTTAAAGATTTCTCACATAATATATAGGTTGTGTGGGGTCTATGTTCTCCTATTCCACATTCCATAACATGGCATTTATTAACATTAAATTCCATTTGCCAGTGGCGCTCCATGTACTTATTTTGTCCAGGTTACAGTCTCCGTGGTGTAGTGGTAAGACACTCGCCTGGCGTCGCGAGCGCTATGTCATGGGTTCGTATCCTGGCCGGGGAGGATTTACTGGGCGCAATTCCTTAACTGTAGCCTCTGTTTACGCAACAGTAAAATGTGTACTTGGATGAAAAAACGATTCTTGCGGCAGGGATCGTATTCCAGGGACCTGCCCGAACGCTTCGCGTACTAGTGGCTGTACAAGAATGTAACAACTCTTGTATATATCTTAAAAAAAAAAAAAAAGTCATCTTGAAGGGCATGACAATCATCTAAGTTTCTTATCCTCTATTATCTTAGCATCATCAGCAAATATGTTCTATAATTCTGTATACCAACTGGTAGATCATTTATGTAGACAATAATCATCACTGGTGCAAGAACTGAACCCTGTGGTCTCCGCTTGTGACATTTCTCCAGTCCGATACATTGCCTCTGATCACTGCCCTCATTTTTCTATCAGTCAGAAAATTTTTCATCCATGTTAGAAGCTTACCCTGTCACCCCTCCAATATTTTCCAGTTTCCAGAACAACCTCTTATGTGGAACTCTGTCGAAAAGCCTTTTTTAGGTGCAGATAGATGCAGTCAACCAACCATCTCTTTCCTGTATATCTCTGTTGTCCGGTCATAGAAACTGAGTAATTCGATACACAGGATCTTCCAGATCGAAAACCATACTGTCTGTCTGATATTATATCATTTCTCTCCAGGTGTCTACCCATTAGATTAATTATTTTTTCAATATTTTGACTATTACACTTGTCAATGATACCGGTCTATAGTTAAGGGGGTCTTCCCTGCTTCCACTTTTGTAGATTGGAACTATGTTAGCCTTTTTCCACACATCAGCTACAACTCCTGTAAACAGGGATGCCTGAAAAACCTGTGTCCCATTATGGGTGTACTAATCTGTATTTATTCATCCATCTTCTCCTACCCTGTCCGTTTTCCCTGGGGAATTGTGGGTGATGATTATATCTCCCGGTCTTGTGTTCCCAGGGCAGTCTTGTCTTGTGTACGAGACTGTTGTACTTCTCTGTATATTATTACT
>WNGS01036670.1:8098-31517 GCA_020271785.1 Procambarus virginalis | reverse complement strand
TCTACCATATTTAATAAATGAATAGATTCAGGCAGAGTGCCAGAGTTATGGAAGTTGCTAATGTGATACCAGTTTTTAAGAAAGGAGAGAGATCACTTGCGTTAAACTATCGACAAATTAGCCTAACGTCCTATTGTGGGCACAAGTTACTCGAATCTATAATTGCAAATAAAATTCATCTTCATCTTGAAAATCATAAGTTAATAATTGAGTCGCAACACGGTTTTATAAATGGCCGTTCATGTTTCACAAATTTGGTTATCTTTTCTATTCTAGCATAGTTGAGGCAGTTGATAGTGGTTAAGGATTGTGATGTTGTGTACATTGACTTTAGCAAAGCTTTTGATACAGTGCCACATGAAAGACTGATTAACCCTCAAACCGCTAAGTGCCCAAATGGAATTCACACCCACAGGCGCAACAAAAAAAACCAGCGTTGAATGTAATGAAACGCCATTTTCTGGGTGAGTCCCGGAGGCTCCCCGGAGCTATCCCAGGCTGATATGCTAATGTCAGACTTGGCATCAGTCATGTGTATGGAGTTCTTAGGCCTACCGGGAACCACGGCCAGAACCGGGCCCCCTCAGAGAGGCAAGGGGAGCAATGGCCTATAGAAGCCCCCGTGTGGTTGGAAGCATTCTATGTCTGCCATCGACCGGGACAGGCACCCAGAAAGGTAAGCGCCCCAAAACAAACCCTATTCTGGTTAAAATTGCTACCAAAAGCCGAACTAGTGGATAGAACCCCAAAGAAAAACGAGCAAACTAGTGTGACGTCACACGCTGCCGCGCCGCTGTCTGCGCAGCTCCCCCTCCCCGGGAGGGGGAAGGGGGAGCCCCAGACCCTCCGCGCCGGCTACCCACACCTCAGTTCTTGAGGCTGGATGTCAAAAACGCAAAAAAACGCCGACCGGAGGGAGGGAGGGATGCCGGGGAGCCTCCGGGACTCACCCAGAAAATGGCGTTTCATTACATTCAACGCTGGTTTTCTGGGGGAGCCCCGTCGGCTCCCCGGAGCTAACTACCCACAGACGGAAAAAGAGGGACTTACCCGGGAGGCGGTCGTCGCTCACTCCTCAACTCGAAGCCGAGACAACTGGCTGCAACCGCCGACCCAAAGCAACACAGGCCCGCCGGGGCCCAGGAACATTGACAAGGTAACGAGCAGCCAGGACCCTGTTCGACCGCCAAAAACCCGCGCCCGAATATCAGACCAAGACATATTCCCAAAGACGGCAGCAAGCGCCGCGAACTTCCGAACGTCATGGGCACGGGGATAGACCGCAGGCTGGCTGGACTTAATAACCCTGCGGACGACCTGAGAGACCCGCACCCGCGAACAGGGAAGAAGGGAAACCGGATCAACCCAGAGCGCGTCCCCGGACACAGAAGCCGTGGCGCGCAAATAACGGCGAAGCGCCGCAACCGGACACAAAACATGATGCACCCCCGGCCTGACCAACCAAGCATCAACCACCCACGGACCCCTCCGGAACGCAGCAGTCTCATTCTTTGCCAGAAAAGAAGGAGACGGCTGCAAGCGAACAAAACTATCACACGACATCACCACGACCAAAAGAGCAGAAGCCCCTGCGCCGGAGGAGAGCATGAAGCTCCCCGACCCGACCCCCAGAGGCCAAAGCCAACAAGAAAAGAGCCTTGGAAAAACAATCCTGGACCGAAGGGGCCACAACGAAACGAGGAGACGAAAGGAAAGCGAGCACCCTGTCCAAAGACCAGGACGGCTCAGGCGGCGCATGAGCAGGCCGGAGGTGAAACAAAGCACGAGACAGCTTGCGAAACGGCGCAGACGTGACATCGATACCGAAAGCAAGCTGAAGCGGCTCCGCCAGCGCCGCACGATAGGAGGCGACAGTGTTAGGCATAAGATGACGGTCCTGAAACAACCACGAGAGGAAGGACAAGACCACCCGAACAGACAAGGAATGAACACGACGAAGACGCAAAAAGAAAGAGAAGGACCGCCAGGAAACTTCATACTGCCGCCGAGATGAAGCCCGCAGGTGAGACACCAACAAGGAGGCCACCTGATCACCATAGAGATGATGATAAACTCGAGTCAAAAATACCATACGCGAAGACTCGAGGAGAAGATCGAACCAGCCACGTGACGCACCGGCCCGATCTGCTGAAAGAGGCGGAGCCGCGGAAAAACCCTCGGGTTCGGACACCGAGCAACTAGCACCGGAAACCAAGGCTGGGCCGGCCACCAAGGGGCCAGAAGGACAACTCTCCCCTGGTAAGTCTCTAAGCGAGTCAGGACCTGGAGCAACAGCTGAACCGGGGAAAGAGGTACAGGAACCTCCACCTCGACCAGTCGAGCCGCAAGGCGTCGACCCCGACGGCCTCGCGATCGGGGAAGGGCGCCGCATACACGGGAAGACGCCGCGACCACGCCGACGCGAAGAGGTCCACCTCGGGACGCCCGAACGTCTGGCAAAGCCAGCGGAAGGACTCGTCGTCGACCGTCCACTCCGTGGAGAGGGGAACGAAGCGAGACAGGGCGTCCGCCAAGACGTTGGACACGCCCCGTACGTGAACAGCCAGGAGAGCCAAACCCCGAGAACTCAGCAGACGAGTCACCCGAAGCGACCAACCCCAAAGAGACAAGGACCGCATCGAACCCCCGCGGTTCAGGCAATGAACCACCGGAGAGCAGTCCGAATGGAGCCGGATCGTTGATCCGCGGGCCACCCGAATCCTCCGAAGAGCAAACCACACCGCCGCGAACTCCCGCACCGTGCTGTGAGCTCGACGGAAGGACGGACCCCAACGCCCCTGGCCGGCCTGGTGAGCACTGGTCACAAAACCCCAGCCTAGAGACGACGCATCCGTGTACACATCGAGCGAGGGCTCGGGTAGGCGCCATGGCACCGAACCCCGAAAAACCCGAAGAGGAAGCCGGTGACGCAGCAACCGACGCAAGGCCCCCGGGGGTCGAACCTTGCGATCGCGAGAGAGGCGGAAGGGGTGACCCCGAAGGAACCAGAACAGCCGACGAAGCCAAACCCGACCCGGCGGGTAGACCAGCATCGCGAAGTTCAGGCTCCCGCACAGCCCCTCGAGCAACCGCCGGGTGACCCGAGGGCCCACCAGAAACAGACGAAGGCGGGACCGCAGCCGCTGGAGAGACTCCGGAGGGAGAGACAAGGAGGAGGTGCGAGAGTCCCAAACGAGGCCCAGCCAAGTCCGAACCTGAGAGGGAACCAGATGGGACTTCCTCCAGTTCACCAAGAACCCGAACCCGGCGAGCTGGGAAAGAACCAAATCCCTGGCTAGCAAGCAAGCGGACCGGCTGGGAGCCCAAACCAGCCAGTCGTCGAGGTAGGCCAACACCCGAACTCCTAGGAGACGCAACCGAGCCACGACTACCCGTGTAAGGCGCGTGAACACGCGAGGTGCCAGGTTCAACCCGAACGGGAGACAACGAAAGCGGTAACTCTGACGCCCCACCACAAAACCGAGCCAGTCCCTGAACCGCGGATGAATCGGGACATGCCAATAAGCGTCCCGGAGGTCCAGGGACACCATCCAAGCGCCCGGCTCCAAAAGGAGCCGAACCTGAGACAGCGTAGTCATCCGGAAGGAGGGGCAATGAACCCAGGGGTTCAGACGGGACAAGTCCAGAATGAACCTCAGGTCCGCGCAGTCCCGTTTCGGAACCGGAAACAGACGGGAAACCCATCTGAGGGACGACGTCGTTTCGACGACGCCCAAACGTACCCACTCCAAGACGACGACGGAGCGCAGGGGAAGAAACTTGCCCTGCCAGCCCCGACCCCCCCAAAGGGGGAGGGGCCACCCAACGCCACCGCAGACCGCGAGACACGACCTGAAAGGCCCACGAATCGTGGGACCAGGCGCGGGCGAACAGCGCAAGCCGCCCCCCCTCGCCCCGTCAACGGGGCAAACCGCGAAAGGGCCGGCGACCCTTACGAGACCCAGAACCCCGCACAGAGCGAACACCGCGCCGACCAGACGAGGGCGGGTCCGCAGCAGGAGCCGAACCCGAACCTGACACCAGAGGCCTACCACGACGAGAGGAACCCCGAGCTCTGGCACGACCCTTCCGGGAAGACCCACCCCGGGACCCCCGGAAGACCAACAAGTCCGACATCGGACGACAAGCCGCCGACGCAGCCTGAATAAACTGCGCCACGGCCGACTCCGCAAAAAGAAGAGGACAAAAGGGGGAAGAACGCCTAAGAGCCAGAGCCCAAGCAGATTCCACGGAGGAACCCAGCACCGCCTGCCGACACGCGAGACGGGAAGCATAAAACAGCGGAAACCGCATCCCGCAAAATCGGCGCAAAGGACCCGGATGGGCTCCACGTCCCAATCCGAGGACAGCTCCAGGATGGAAAAGAACCGCAAGGCCGAAGCCAAAAGGCCCCGGGCGCGCAAGTCCTCCGCAACAAGCGCCGCCGAAAGGACGGGAACCTGCACATGGAGCTGAATAACGCCCACATCGCGGGGAATGGCAGGGGCAAACAAGCACTCATTCAGGTACTCAAGCTCGCCCCCCAGGAAACCCTGAATCACCGTGGAAGCTTCCCGCCACTCCAACGTGCGGGAACGACAGAAGGAATGCCTGGAATCCAAAACAAGCAAGGGGCAGGCTGCTAGCCAGGAAGACTCCGGAACCTCGTAACGGAGCCAGAAAGGGAACGAAGTCCCAAACCTGAACTCAGATGGATCCAGTTCCTAGGCATAATCCGGGTCCCGCAGGAGGTAAGCTGCAAAGGCCGCTCGCACCTCACCAGTTTGGATGCGATAAGCCGAAAACCTCCGGAAAGACGGAACCGACGAACCCGGGGGAACACGGAACCGAACCCGGGGAGGGGCCGACACCAAATCCAACTCGTACGCAGAGGGGGGAAAAGAGAACCCCACTCCTTGTAACAATAAGCCCCGCTCAGAGGGAAGAAAAACCCAGGCGGGGTCCAGCGGAGCCCAAGGCCCCCAAGTCAGCCCCTCCCCAGCCTCGAGGTCCAACACCACAGGACCCGAGGCCGAGTCCTCTCCCCAAGCCCCGACCCCACAAGACAAGGACGGAGCAGCCGGAACAGCTGAAGGAAGGGGGGCCCCACTGGTCAGACCCCGAAGCTTCGGCCGGGAGACAAGACTCGAATGCCTCTGCCGCTCCCCCGGAAGGGGCACCCCCCGAAGCTGCCCGAGTCTCAAGATCAAGTAACCCCTGCTCCGACCCCGAAACCCTCAGACGTTTCGGGGCTGGAAGCAAGGGGGGGGGGACCAGAACGAGCAGTAGGGGAAGGACGAGGAGGCGCGGACTGAACCAGGATCGAAGCGACCCCCACCCCCAAGTCCGGGTCACGAAAAGCAAAGCGGGGCAGCCCCGGGGCATCCGGGTGAGCAACCAACCTAGCGCGTTGCAACAGACGAAACCTAGACTGCAACGCACGCGCCGCCTGTACCCGAAGAGAATCATCAGAGGATTGGGTAAATTGAGTCACAAGCAAGCAGCAACACTCACAGGACTCAGGGTCGAAAGTATCACCGACCCAACAGGCAGCATGGCAGAGGCAAAAACAATGAGGGTCACCCTGAGACAAAGGGACCGAGCAACCCGCAAACTCGCACACAGCGAGTGGGGACTCCGGGGTCACATCCATCGGACCCACGCGCCCCCTAGGGGATTCCCAGGGTCCTGAGCGTTTACTTTAAGAGGACTCGCGCTCAGGTAGTCTCAGGCAGGGAGCTGCTAACCGGCGCCCAAAACTACCAATCGAACTTCTATAGCTGTACCCCAGGGACGTGTACACTCACGGGGACCTAGCAGGGGGCGCCAACGAGTATAACCGTGAAAGGGTTAGAACAAATGAATATGACAGAACCCCCCACCAGGCAAAAACAAAAAGAAAAACAAAACCCCGCAAGAGGACAGCGAACCCCAGGGAACAGAGCCGGCCGCTATGTCTGGAATACAAGCTGTGCAGCACCCTGCGCCCCTACCAGTGCAAACTGCCTCTTACCTGCCAGTAACAAGGGAGAACAGAACACCCAAGAGCCCAACAGGCGGCCGAAAAAACGAAAAAAGGTAAAACGGACCAGCAGAGGCAGATCCCAAGGAGCCTGTGGAAGGTGGCCCCAAGCCCCAAGGGTAGTACTTACAGGGCACCTAGGGAAGGAAACCCTAGGCGCATGCAGCCCGAGTACCAAAAATTACTCCTGGCTCTCGCACCCAGAAAACAAACACCACACGCAAGCACAGTGTTGTAGCGAACACCGGAGCCAGAGCACACGACCTTCGCCTATAGCATCAGCCTCAAGAACTGAGGTGTGGGTAGCCGGTGCGGAGGGTCTGGGGCTCCCCCTTCCCCCTCCCGGGGAGGGGGGAGCTGCGCAGACAGCGGCGCGGCAGCGTGTGACGTCACACTAGTTTGCTCGTTTTTCTTTGGAGTTCTATCCACTAGTTCGGCTTTTGGTAGCAATTTTAACCAGAATAGGGGTTTGTTTTGGGGCGCTTACCTTTCTGGGTGCCTGTCCCGGTCGATGGCAGACATAGAATGCTTCCAACCACACGGGGGCTTCTATAGGCCATTGCTCCCCTTGCCTCTCTGAGGGGGCCCGGTTCTGGCCGTGGTTCCCGGTAGGCCTAAGAACTCCATACACATGACTGATGCCAAAGTCTGACATTAGCATATCAGCCTGGGATTGCTCCGGGGAGCCGACGGGGCTCCCCCCAGAAAAAATCCAAAAAATTCTTTTGTCTTATAGAAGTGTTCATTTTTGTTCCCTGATCACGGAAAAAATAACAAAAAATCGTAGGTGGCATATTTTAGCCGCAATAGGGTAGGGAAGTGTGGCAAAAAAGTGGATAGGGTAGGGAAGTATGTGTGGTTGGCAGAGCCTTCGCCAAACGAGGTCTACTCCGCCCGAGCTGTCAGACGGCAGTTGCCACAAATACAGTGGAACCTCTATTAACGAGTTTAATCCGTTCTGGCACCGAGCTCGTTACCTGGAAAACTCGTCTTTGGAAACAAATTTCCCCATTTAAAATAAAGGAAATAAATTTAATCCGTTCCACTCCCAAAAACATCCATACTTGTATGACATTTATCAGCCCGATATTCCCCGCGTCATATTCCCCGCGTCAACACGCTTTCTACGCTCCTCACTTTACGCTGTATTTTCAGCCCTTAAACTACCGCCAGATGATGTAGACCACCACCCACAGGCAGCTAAGTACGTGGAGTCCAAGCATGTCATAGCACAATCAAAGTAACCAACCCAAATCGACTCATTCAGACACAAACTAAATTCAAAACAATCCTCTCTGTGTGAGTACCAGTGCCCGCCTCTGCCCACCACCGCGCTGCCTGCCGCAAGTTTCCACCACAACAAATACTCCAATCATCCTATACCTATCATGTCTCCCAGGAACAAGACTGTACTGGTAAATAAGATCAACAAAGCCCCTAACAAGGCATCCATCCCGACAAATAGTGCCAGTCATCGTGTTTTTCCCTCTGGAAGCTCTGGGGTCTGTGGCGATGGTGCCTCCCTCCCCTCCACCCCATTGAGCCAGGGAGGGTTGTCCTCTCAACCCTCCCCTGCTGCCACTCTCGAATCACTGTTTACGAGATTCAAACGTGCTTCTGGTCCCTCACGGGAGTTCCATAACTGGGCTGATAACCAATGGTTCAAAAAGTTGTGCTCAGTCCTTGAGGCTCAAAATACGATCATCTTGAGTCTTCAATCCGAAAATCAAGCCAACTGTTCGAACCTCCAGCAACAACAGCAAGAAATAACCCTCCTCCAGGATGATAATAGAAACTTAAGGGCTAGCCGAGATCAACTCCAGCATGACTTGAATGATCTCCGTGAGGAAAACGTTCGTCTGAAATCTGATGAAACCATAAAAAAACAAGAGGAAGCTCTCAGCAAAATGACTGCAAGTATCAATACTTTATCCGCCCAACGTTCCGTCCCCAGGATGAACAAGATCAGCAAAAGCTGCTTGATTCTGTAGTTGTGTCGTCCCAAGCTATTCCAATTGAACGCGAAGGTGAAAAGTGTACTGAAATTGTTCAGAATCTCTTAAAACAAGAATTGAAGGTCAATCTAGACAAAACTGACATTATTGCTGCCTACAGAGTAGGCAAAACTAACCCATCTGGACACAACCAGCGCAAAATTCGACTGAAATTGGCCTCCCAGTCCACTAAATCTCATCTTGTCCAAACAGCTGCGTCCCAAAAAAAGGGAATTTACATAAACGAGTGCTTGACTAGAAAAAGACAGCACCTCCTCTACCGCCTGCGTCAAATCCGT
The DNA here is from genome assembly GCA_020271785.1 of Procambarus virginalis. Classification (NCBI taxonomy): domain Eukaryota; kingdom Metazoa; phylum Arthropoda; class Malacostraca; order Decapoda; family Cambaridae; genus Procambarus; species Procambarus virginalis. The sequence goes on along the minus strand of WNGS01036670.1, from coordinate 23,202 downwards.
CATCAAAACCCAGACGCGATTCATCAGTGCTTCGTTAGAGATGGCTTGATTAAAGTTAGGAAAACATCAACAGGTAAAATGTTTACAATTACTAATGAGGATAACCTCAACACCTTCCTCAACCAATGTGGTCTGTCTAACTTTATTAGCGCTCCCAATGAGTCAACATAATTAATCCCCTTGTCACGTAGTGCGGGCTAGGTATCCTAATTTCTTTTTGTTTCACTTTTTTAATTAATTTTTAATTTACCTTCTACTAGTCATTTTCTGGGCACAATTAACCGAGTGCTTAAATATATCTTCATGCCTCTTAAGTATACGGTCATAACTTACTACTTTTAGTAAATAATCCTTAGCTTAAATTAACCTATGTTTATTACTCAACTTTTCTCTGATTCATTTATTACTAAGGTTGCCTAGCCTCGCCATCCTCTCTTACTCCATTGTACCACTGGCTTTGCCTGTGTCTCATTTATGGAAATTATTTACTTACAGCTAGTGTACCTGAGAGTACCTGTAAGCTACCTCATTTTTTGTTCTTTTTTTTGTTCATTTTGTTTGTGTGTTGTATAGACTTGTTTTATATATATTTTCCCCTTTTATGTCTTAATTCTTTTTTGTAATTTGCCATTCCTGCCTTGTATTCCTGCAACCATCCTTATTATGCAGGCAAGTTTAGACCCTGAACTAAACCTCTTATCCACTATCTATGACAATCATCACTTTAATGATCTGAACTGCAGATATTTTACAGCAAATGATGTAAACAATGTATTATCACATAATCACAATATCTCTGTAATCAACTTAAATGTTAGATCCCTAGGTAAACACTTCGATGATGTTAGTGCCTTAATTGAAACTATTGACAACAAATTCACTTTTATTGTACTTACTGAAACATGGTTGAAAGAGGATACTACTCAACTCTTTAACATGCCTAACTACTTGGCAATTCACAACTGTCGTCAAACTCAGAGAGGTGGTGGTACTGCTCTTTACTACCATCATGAACTAACATGCTTAAAAGTAATTAGAACTAGAGACTGCTGTGGGGAGTATATCTTCGCCAGTTTCAGAGTAAAGGGTACCGAGTCTATCCTGTCTGTGGGAGCAGTCTATAGGATTCCTAACACTGATGTGCCCGAATTCAATTCAAACCTTAGAAATCTAATACTCGATAACAGACTTAACAAAAACCATCTAATTATCGCAGGGGACTTTAATATTGACCTCTGCGAGCCTGAGCACCCTACTACTGTTAGCTTCCTCAACTGTATGAATTCCTGCTTCCTCATACCCTTAATCACTAGACCTACCAGAATCACTGATAGTACTGCCACGACTCTAGATCACATCTGGACCAACATAACCTCTCCGCTTACTTCAGGTATAATCACCGACAGTACTACAGACCATTACCCCACATTTCTCTTAACTAACATTAACAAACCACCTCTAGAGTCAAGGGAGATAAGTTTTAGGCTGCACAATGAATCTGCTATAGGCAATTTTATAACTGCTGCTGATAATGTCAACTGGGAGTCAGAGTTAGGTAACATAGGGGACATCAACCTAGCAGTACAATCTTTTCTTCAAAAAACTCTAAGCCTTTATAACACCCACTGTCCTATGCTTACAAAACAAGTCACTACCAAAAGGCTTAACAATCCCTGGCTTACAAAGGGAATACTTAAATCCATTAATAAAAAACATGACCTTGAGAAGAAGTATAGGCTAGGAACCGTCTCTAAAGAATTCTCAAAGAATTACTCTTTACTGCTATCTAAGATAATTAGACGAGCCAAAACTAAATACTACGAAGATAAATTTACCCAAATAAAGAGCAACATTAAAAAAACTTGGAGCACAATTTCACAAATCTTGGGATCAAAGAAGATTTTAAACAACAAACCAACACTCCTGTCAAATAACGATGGTCAGCTTTCAGCATCTGATTCTGCTATTGAGTTCAATAGGTTCTTCTCTTCCATTGGGTCATCCCTTGCAAATGATATTCCTTCTTCCAGTACTGAGGTTAAGGACTACCTTACAGGTAACTATCCACAGTCTCTGTACCTAAAGCCTACTAATTCCACTGATGTCAATGAGATAATCCTTTCCCTTAAAACCAAGTCTAGTGCCCTTGAGGAGATTCCGACATTAATTTACAAAAAAGCCTCCAGATCCTTAGCCCCTGCAATTACATTGCTCTTCAACAAGTCACTTGAACTCCAAACCTTCCAGATATTCTAAAAAAAGCGAGAGTAACCCCTGTCCACAAATGTGGTGATCTCACTGATGTTAACAACTACAGACCTATTTCAATCCTGCCTAACTTATCAAAAATTTTGAAAAACTAATCTACAAGCAGCTTTACTCTTATCTAGCCAAGCACAATATACTTAGCTCTTGCCAATATGGCTTCAGACCTAAAAAAAGCACTAACGATGCACTTATTAGTATGATTAACTTAATTCATGCAGCTCTTGATAAAAATGAGTTCCCTGTTGGGTTATTTGTGGACCTGCGTAAGGCTTTTGACACTGTGAACCACCAAAACCTTCTTCTTAAATTACATCATTATGGAGTCAGAGGACTCTCCCTGCAATACCTCAAATCTTACCTTACTGACAGACTCCAGTATGTTTCTGTGAACAATTCAATTTCTCCTACCCTACCCATCAACATTGGTGTTCCTCAGGGCAGTATACTTGGCCCTCTCCTCTTTCTCATCTACATTAATGACCTTCCAAATGCCTCCCAACACCTTAGACCAATTCTATTTGCTGACGACACAACCTTCATTTACTCCAGTCCTGACCCCCTTGCTCTAAATGCCACAGTAAATACCGAGCTTAATAAAGTCCATCTTTGGCTAACTGCCAACAAACTCACCCTTAACATTGACAAAACTTTCTATATTCTGTTTGGCAATAAATCCTCTAACCAAATAAATCTCAAGATTAACAATACCCAAATTTGTAACAAATTAGATGGCAAATTCCTTGGCGTTCTCATTGATCACAAGCTTAATTTCCAGGGACACATTCTAAATATATCAAAAAAAGTTTCAAAAACTGTTGGCATTCTTTCTAAGATCAGATATTATGTACCCCGCCCTGCCCTGGTGACTCTCTATTACTCCCTCATCTATCCATATCTCAACTATGGTATTTGTGCTTGGGGTTCTACTACCCAAAATCATTTACGTCCTCTAATTACTCAACACAAAGCTGCTATTAGGACAATATCCAACTCTGGCCCCAGACATCACTCGGTACCCCTACTCAAATCTCTCAATATGTTAGATATTAAGTCACTGCACATTCTCTCATGTGTATTATACATATATAAAACGCTGAACTGTAATGCCAATCCTGACCTCAAAAGCTTCATTGAAAGCTGTAACAGAACCCATGAGCACCACACCAGAAATAAATACAGTTTTGATATTCCAAGAGTACGACTTAACCAAACTAGAAATGCTCTACAAATCAAGGGACCCAGAATGTGGAATGACCTTCCCAACCATGTTAAAGACTGTACCTCTCTCAACCAGTTTAAGATTAAAACTAAACACTACCTGATAAACTCCCTGTACCTACCTTACCCCTCTATTGTCAACCCATGTCTTATTTTTTTTTTTTTTTTTTTTTTATTCAACGCTGTTTGTCTACATATTGTATTTGTGCTGCTTTTCAGTCATGTTCCCCCCTTTTTTTGTACCTTTATTTGTATCTGTTCTCAAAACTATTTATTCTTTTTGTTCAATTAGCATTAAGTTTTAGATATTAAGTTTTCTTGCCCGAAACGCATTGCGTAATAGTGGCTTTAGGCATTGTATGTACTAGCTCTATCTATAAATCGATCCACTTATGTAAAATCTCTCTATGTATGTACCTTCCTGAATAAACATTTTATTANGCGTGAGGCAGCATGCTTCTTCCTTGTTTTTGTTGAACAAAATACCTGCGTTCCCAGTTCATCCTCGTCGCCAGTGTGTGGTGTCTGTATATAGCTGAGATAGTCTTGGTAGTAAGGCTGATGTAAAGTCATTCCTGGTTACTGACTTAATACTTATAAACGATACATGACTATGGCTCCATGCTTGGCAGGCGTCCTGTGCACTCTTGTTTACCTCCTCTAGTGGCGTCCAGCCGCCGCACATAGAAAACGGATGGTACCATTTTCTGTGAACATGACAGGTGCTTATCCAGTTCTCTCTTGAACACTGTGAGGGGTTTGCCAGTTATGCCCCTTATGTGTAGCGGGAGCGTGTTGAACAGTCTCGGGCCCTGATGTTGATGGAGTTCTCTCTCAGAGTACCAGTTGCACCTTTGTTTTTCAACGGGGGTATTCTGCACATCCTGCCATGTCTTCTGGTCTCATGTGATGTTATTTCTGTGTGCAGGTTTGGGACCAGCCCCTCTAATATTTTCCATGTGTAAATTATTATGTATCTCTCCCGCCTGCGCTCAAGGGAGTACAGATTTAGGCTCTTTAGTCGGTCCCAATAGTTTAGATGTTTTACCGAGTGATTCTAGCAGTAAAGGATCTCTGCACGCTCTCCAGGTAAGCAAAAAGCTTTGAAAGGGGCTGTCATTGTGCAGCAGTACTCCACTCTAGAGAGCACCAGCGTTTTGAAGAGTATCATCATCAGTATAGCATCTCTAGTGTGAAAAGTTCTTGTTATCCAACCCGTCATTTTTCGTGCAGTTGTGACGGCCACTTTATTATGTTCTTTAAAGGTAAGGTCTTCCGACATGAGTACACCCAAATCCTTTACATTGCCTTTTCGTGCTATGTTATGATTTGCCTGAGTTTTGTACGTGGTTTCCATTTTTATATTTTCATTTTTTCCATAGCGCATGAGCTGGAACTTATCTTCGTTAAACACCATATTATTTTCTGTAGCCCATAGAAAGACCTGATCTACATCTGACTGGAGGTTTGCCGTGTCCTCTATGTTGCCTACTCTCATGAAGATTCTGGTGTCATCTGCAAAGGATGATACAGTGCTATAGGTTGTGTTCTTGTCTATGTCCGATATGAGGATGAGAAAAAGTACTGGGGCAAGCACAGTACCCTGGGGGACTGAGCTCTTAACGGTTGATGGGCTGGATTTTATTTTGTTGACTATTACACATTGGGTTCTGTTGGTCAGGAAATTGTAGATCCATCTGCCTATTTTTCCTGTAATTCCTTTTGAGCGCATTTTATGTGCAATAACACCATGGTCACATTTATCAAAAGCTTTTGCAAAATCTGTGTAAATTACATCAGCATTTTGTTTGTCTTCCATAGCATCTAATGCCATATCATAGTGGTCCAGCAACTGCGACAGGCAAAAGCGCCCTGTTCTGAAACCATGTTGTCGGGGGTTATGGAGATGCTGTGCTTCCATGTATTTTGTGAGCTTACTTCTTAGCACTCTCTCAAAAATTTTAATGATGTGCGATGTTAACGCTATCGGTCTGTAATTTTTTGCCTCTGCCTTATTTCCTCCTTTGTGAAGTGGTGGTGGCTCTGCTGTTTTTAGTATATCAGGAATAACGCCAGTATCTAGACTTTGTCTCCACAGAATGTGGAAGGCCTGCGATAGTGGTTTTTTGCAGTTCTTGATGAATATGGAGTTCCAAGAATCCGGGCCTGGTGCAGAGTGCATTGGCATGCTGTTTATGGCTTCTTCAAAGTCCAGGGGGGATAGGGTGACGTCTGATACATGATTTGATGTTGGTATCATATCCATGAAAAATTCATTTGGGTTACCGATCTTTAGTGCGTTTAATGGCTCGCTGAAAACCGAGTCGTACTGCTTCCTCAGTAGCTCGCTCATTTCTTTGTTGTCATCGGTTAAAGTTCCATCTTCCTTTCGCAGGGGCCCAATACTAGATGTGGTTTTCGATCTTGATTTTGCATAGGAGAAAAAATATTTCGGGTTTCTCTCTATTTCACTGATGGCCTTTTGCTCTCTTTGCCTCTCCTGCGTTTTGTATGATTCTTGTAGCTTGAGTTCAATTTTTCCTATTTCGCTACCTAGCCTTCTTCGCCGTTTCTGAGATAGGGTGTGACTCTCAAGTTGTTCCGCGATTCGTTTTCTTCGCTTATATAGGGAACGACGTTCTCGTTTTACTCTGCATCTCTTCCTCTTTTTTCTTAGGGGGATGCGGTTTGTACATATTTCTAGTGCTACTGAGCTTATTTTTTCCAGGCACTGGTTCAGGTTCGCATTTTCTAGCTGTTCTTCCCAGTTTATTTCTGTGAAGTCCTGGTTTATTTGCTCCCAGTTTATCTGTTTATTGTTGAAGTTGAATTTGCTGAAATCTCCTCCACCGGGAATCTGGACTGGTTTTGGAGGTGTATTCCCCATGGTTGTCATAACTTCAATTAAGTTGTGATCTGAGTAACAGGTATTTGTAATCATTATGTTCCTGATCAATTCATCATTATTAGTGAAAATGAGGTCTAGCGTGTTCTCCTTCCTAGTTGGTTCTACTATTTGCTGGTTTAAGGCAAACCTGTTGCACATCCGTAGCAGGTCATTTGCATGTGCCTGTTCATTAAGGCTACTTCCTGGTATTCTTTCTGTTATTACTGTATTAGCCAGATGCTTCCATTTCAGGTGCCGTAGGTTGAAGTCCCCAAGCAGAATGATGTTCGGAGCTGGATTTATGAGGTTTTCCAAACAGTGTTCTATTTTCATTAGTTGGTCTTTAAACTGCTGAGGGTTTGCCTCCGGTGACTTATATACAAGGACAATAACTACATTTAGGATCTCTAATTTGATTATCAGCACTTCTACCATATCATTTGAGGTGTTTAGCAGCTAGCACATAAAAGAAGACAGCAATGAACACAATGATAAAGTTGTTTGGATTAAGTACATAAAGATTGGGGGATTGGGTAACACTAGATACAGAGCAAATTTAAAACTCAGTGTAGGAAACTACGAAGATGAAATTAGGTACTTTTTGTTTTTGTTTTTAAATGAGACAAAAGTTTGACAGCTTTTCAATTCACTAGGGAGTGAGTTCCATAGACTAGGTCCCTTAATTTGCATAGAGTGTTTACACAGATTAAGTTTGACCCTGGGGATATCAAAGAGATATTTATTTCTGGTGTAGTGATAATGGGTCCTATTACATCTGTCCAGGGAGAGTTTCAGAGCATAGTTTGCATTTAAGAACAGGGTTTTGTAAATGTAGTTGACACAAGAGAATGTGTGGAGGGAGTTAATATTTAACAAGTTTAGGGATTTAAACAAGGGAGCTGAGTGTTGTCTGAAAGCAGTTTGTTATTATTCTGAGAGCAGATTTTTGCTGGGTGATGATGGGCTTAACCCTTTAACTGTGTTGCCTCCAAATATGACACCCCCGTGGTGCGCAGGAAATAAATTCTCTGGAAAAAATTATTTTTTCTTTTTAAAGTGTCAAAAACCCTTCCCTCAGTATGGGTATGTAAAAAAAAAGTCGTAATTGTACTTACTTTGGCTGCTATGGGGTTCGTAAGTTGGGGCGTGAAGTCATGATTCCCGTGCGCCCGTGCTGTAAGCTCCCGGGACAGGTGGGGCGGTCGAGGCGGGTGGGGCGGTTGGGGCAGGGCGCGCGAGTTGCCGCGAATATATTTTCGGTCATTTTTTGCGCACCTTTCTAAATACATTTTCATTGCTTTTACATGGCAATCCAATGTATAATGAACACGTACACTCTATTATCGCAGTACAACATCCGTACTGTCCGTAGACACTGTGTTACGTGCATCGCAAACAACGTCACTTATCCTGCACAATTTCCAATGTATCATGCCTAATATATTTATATTTACACTTTATATACACACTGTACAGTATCACACACTATATACACACATCATAAACACACTCGGTACTCCGCGAGTGTGTGATATGCTGCGAAACAGCCAACGGGGCAGAGTGGCACCTTGCACTCCACGCACCAGGTGCTGATGCATCTTCGTTTTTGTTCTCTGCGGGTAGTGTTCCTGCATACTATACAAGCACGTTTACCCTTCTCCCGTGATGCTGTGCCTGGCATATACTCGAGCATATGTACTCTGAAGTTTTCATTACCCGTCAATCTGTCTGGAGCTGCATGTAATTACCTAAGTGTAATTACCTAAGTGTAGTTACAGGATGAGAGCTACGCTCGTGGTGTCCCGTCTTCCCAGCACTCTTTGTCATATAACGCTTTGAAACTACTGACGGTCTTGGCCTCCACCACCTTCTCCCCTAACTTGTTCCAACCGTCTACCACTGTTTGCGAAAGTGAATTTTCTTATATTTCTTCGGCATCTGTGTTTAGCTAGTTTATATCTATGACCTCTTGTTCTTAAAGTTCCAGGTCTCAGGAAATCTTCCCTATCGATTTTATCAATTCCTGTTACTATTTTGTATGTAGTGATCATATCACCTCTTTTTCTTCTGTCTTCTAGTTTTGGCATATTTAATGCCTCTAACCTCTCCTCGTAGCTCTTGCCCTTCAGTTCTGGGAGCCACTTAGTAGCATGTCTTTGCACCTTTTCCAGTTTGTTGATGTGCTTCTTAAGATATGGGCACCACACAACCGCTGCATATTCTAGCTTTGGCCTAACAAAAGTCGTGAACAATTTCTTTAGTATATCGCCATCCATGTATTTAAACGCAATTCTGAAGTTGGAAAGCGTGGCATAGGCTCCTCGCACAATATTCTTTATGTGGTCCTCAGGTGATAGTTTTCTATCTAGAACCACCCCTAGATCTCTTTCTTTATCAGAATTCTTTAAAGATTTCTCACATAATATATAGGTTGTGTGGGGTCTATGTTCTCCTATTCCACATTCCATAACATGGCATTTATTAACATTAAATTCCATTTGCCAAGTGGCGCTCCATGTACTTATTTTGTCCAGGTCATCTTGAAGGGCATGACAATCATCTAAGTTTCTTATCCTTCCTATTATCTTAGCATCATCAGCAAACATGTTCATATAATTCTGTATACCAACTGGTAGATCATTTATGTAGACAATAAACATCACTGGTGCAAGAACTGAACCCTGTGGTACTCCGCTTGTGACATTTCTCCAGTCCGATACATTGCCTCTGATCACTGCCCTCATTTTTCTATCAGTCAGAAAATTTTTCATCCATGTTAGAAGCTTACCTGTCACCCCTCCAATATTTTCCAGTTTCCAGAACAACCTCTTATGTGGAACTCTGTCGAAAGCCTTTTTTAGGTCCAGATAGATGCAGTCAACCCAACCATCTCTTTCCTGTAATATCTCTGTTGCTCGGTCATAGAAACTGAGTAAATTCGATACACAGGATCTTCCAGATCGAAAACCATACTGTCTGTCTGATATTATATCATTTCTCTCCAGGTGTTCTACCCATTTAGTTTTAATTATTTTTTCCAATATTTTGACTATTACACTTGTCAATGATACCGGTCTATAGTTAAGGGGGTCTTCCCTGCTTCCACTTTTGTAGATTGGAACTATGTTAGCCTTTTTCCACACATCAGCTACAACTCCTGTAAACAGGGATGCCTGAAAAATCAGTTGAAGAGGAATGCTGAGCTCAGGTGCACATTCTCTCAGAACCCATGGCGAAACTCCATCTGGACCAACTGCTTTGTTCTTATTTAGCTCCTTGAGCATTTTTTCCACTTCGTCTCTAGACACCTCTATGTGCTCTATGTTGTTCTCTGGAATTCTTATTGTATCTGGTTCCCTGAAGATTTCATTTTGTACAAACACACTTTGGAACTTTTCGTTTAATGTTTCACACATTTCCTTTTCATTTTCCGTGAATCTATTTCCCATTTTCAACCTCTGAATATTATCCTTTACCTGCAATTTGTTGTTTAAGAATTTATAGAATAGACCTGGTTCTGTATTACATTTGTCTGCAATCCCTTTTTCAAAATTTCTTTCTGCCTCTCTCCTCACTGCAGTGTAGTTGTTTCTCGCGTCTTTGTATCGCTGGTATGTGGCATTGTTGCTTGCACTCCGCGCGGTACAACAGAACCCTCCTTGCCATACTTTACTAGCAGCTGTGACACAACACCAGCACTGAATGTACGTATAGACGATCTCCTGCCTGATTTTACTAGGTACATATTGTAGCAGTTGAGCATTACAACATCCATGAGGTGGAAGAAGAACTTTTTCGTCCACTTCACAGACTTGCGCACACACTCCACTCCACCAAGCATCATGTCACACTTATCGACGAGGCGCATGTTCACGTTATAGTCTATGACACAGTCTGGCTTATACACGGTGTTGCGTGTCTGAAAGTGGACTTTCCCACTGTCCAACATGGCACCGGTGTGAATCGTAGTCAGCATATTCACCTCGCGTCTGTCCTTCCACCGCACTGACAGCGTTTTGTCACACTTGCGCAGCTGGCACTCACCCACGGCTATAGCTATACCGAACACTGGCATTTCCTTCCTGTGGCCCTTCACAGTGCCACATACACCGGTGTTGTGGGCAAGGAGGTATCTGGTCAGCAAGGGGCTGGTGTAATAGTTGTCGGTGAACAGTACATGCCCCTTGTTCAGCAACGGTTCCATCAGGGTTTTCACGACACTGCCTGAGAACCCGTGTTCATCTTGAGCTGGTATGTCGACGTCTGTACCAGAATATAATATCATGTCCAAGACGATACCAGTCTCACAGTCGCACAGCACAAAAAACTTCAGTCCAAATCGGTGCCGCTTTGATGGGATGTACTGCTTGAATGCCAGTCGCCCCTTGAACAGTACAAGCGACTCGTCAATAACCACATTCTGTCCAGGTACAAAATAATCCCTGAACTTCCCTCTCATGTCACTGAACATCTTCCGTACTTTCCACAGTCTGTCTTGTCTGTCCTCATTTGCATTATTCTCGAAATGCAGGCACCTAAGAATCAAGAGATACCTATCACGCGACATGTACCTGTTGAACACGGGCGTTGGAACAAGGCTGTCTTTGCTCCAATATTCCTGGATGACAGATTTCTCAGAGTGCTTCATCATCATGGTGAGTGCCAGAAACACGTACATTTCGTCGATTGTCGTGTCCTTCCATCGCGTGAGGCGTGAGGCAGGTAAAATGCCGTCGTCTATGAGGCTGTGAGCGAACCTGTTTGTCTCAGTCACAAGATGCGTCATGAATACATTGTCAAAATATGCCTGAAAATATTCCATGTCTGCCATATCATCACCAGTATATGGGAATAATGGTGTAACACCAAAATCGCTATCATCAAATGTTGGTATTTGAGGGACAAATGTGGTGCAATCCTCCCACACAAGTACACCAGGGGGTTTGGTGTTGGCGCCAACACCACGGCCAACACCACCACGAGCACCATAACTACGGCTACGTGGTCTGCTGCTTCTGCTGGAGCTGCGTGAGGGTATGCTAGACGCTGAGGCAGATTTACGTACTGTAGGCCTACCACGAATAAATGATGTTGAGGGGCCACTGTCATTGTTGTCCACATGCTGTGAGGCACGCCGCCGCCTGCCGCGGCGTGTTGCTGATGCAGCAAAACCCCGCCTGGTAACACCACCGCTGCTCGTACTCGGGTCGTCTACACTACTCGTATCAGAGCCAATGTCACTGAAGCCCGAGAATGATTCGTCACATGTACTATCACTGAATAAACTACTAGCGTCTGGGGACATACATGGTGGTGGTGATGATAACGGTGTTGACCCAGGGCGGCGAGGCAGGCCGGGCGAGGCACGTGTACCATACACACTCGCCGCATCTTCAAATTCCGTCTCCTCCTCACTCGTATCAGATATCTGAGTAAGGTCTTTCTCAGGATCATAGTCTAGGTCATCATCCAGAGCACCGTCATCATACAAAATGTCGCGTATTTGCTCCTCAGAGAGTCGTTTTCCATGACCGCGGGTCACCGTGGAGTGGGAGCTCGTAGAGGATGCGTCAGACATGGTTGCTGCTGTGAAACTGAGGCTCCCCATGGCCGCAGGGCATGCTGGGAATTTTTTTGAAGATGGCGGACGATCACTGGGGCCCCCACCCACCCATACCCTACCCACGTCACCGCGCGCCAGTTTTGAATGGAACGTGAAAAATAAAAATACCTGGAGGCGCGTTGCGCAAACCAGACGCGAGCCTGGAGGCACGTTGCGCAGTTAAAGGGTTAAGGTGGTTTGCAGTGGTAGACCTCCATGCACAGATACCATAATTAAGACAGGGGTAGATTAGTGCATAATATAGTGAGAGGAGAGCAGAGTTAGGAACATAATATCTTATTTTAGAGAGTATACCAACTGTTTTGGAGACTTTCTTAGTTATGTGTTGAATGTGGGTGCTGAAGTTGAGTCTCTTGTCTAGGAATAGGCCAAGAAACTTGCCATCATTTTTATTACTGATGTTAATGTTGTCTATCTGTAGCTGAATTGCATTCGATGATTTACTTCCAAATAAGTTTAGGGAAGGTTGATGATTCACATTGATTCACTGATATTTGAACATTGTACACAGTCATTATCACACTCAGGCTCTTCTGTATATATATTTTGACATTATTAGGCAATGCTGTGGTGACAAGCTGAACAGCAGTGTTGTGAGCTCATGCTGTGTGCACCAGCCTTGGATGCTCACTCAGTACTGAGGCTCTCACATCCGGGAATGTTGCCCACATATTTTTTTTTTTAAATGGCATCTGTTTACAAGAGCTTTGAGGAAGCTGATGTGAACCCCGTGTAGCCGCGGGCAGTTTAAATCTTGCGCGTTACTTCAAAATGTCATATGAAGTGCTGTGCACTATCACGTCAGTTACTCAACACGTCATATGAAGTGTTGCGCAGTTTAGCGGTTAATAACAATATTGCCGGCATGAGTGATATTGGCAACATCTCTCATATGGCTAACGCTGGGTAACGTGGCCATGTTGGATTAACACTAGATGTACTACGCATCGACTCCTTGCCAGCTGAGGCTGATCTTGTTTCTTAATAATTACTAACCTATATCATTTATAAATAATATTCCGGTCAGTGGTCTTTTTATAATACTTTAACACATATTTTATATAGGAAACCTCTAGTTTAGGTTCATCTGACAAGTGTTGCCAAGGTTCACCTAAGTTTTGTCTCATGTATTTTATCTGTGCAGGGCACATGATCAACCAAGTGGTTGATCATTTAACTTGTGGTAAGAGTACAGTACAAGACTTAGAACTTGACAGTAATCATACATATAGAATAACCACTGAATGGTATAAATTTATTTTGATTAAAATTAAATAACTAAGCAAAGTTTGTATGGGAGCACAAATAACTTACTCTAAATGAAAACAACAAATTCCCACAACTGACACCACCTGCCTCCCCTGACACCAATCCCAACCAATGACACCACCTGCCCCTCCTCCCTAGATACAATGGATAAGTTTAAAACACTATAATTGTTTACAATTTGATTAGGTGGACCAAGAATGATAAAAACACAGCTGCTTCCTGATGCTTGGCCTCTGCAATATCTTAGATGAATAATCCTCACTTAACTGGACATTTGTATGTTGCATTGAACAATATGTACTGAATATAATTTGTTCGGAGCATTCAGGAATTTGATAAGAGTGAGGTTCATAGGGGTAATAGATAATTGCACTGTATTCTCAACATTTTTATTAATAAATGTGAAATTTTGCAGAAATGCCAATTTATGAAAAACTGATCCTTTCTAAGATTAATCAATAAATGGAGACTTAGACATCACAAAGTATGGAAGACAAAAAAATATTCTTGTCATGTGACTATAATATTAATATGACATACTGTAATTACATATTTGAGTACATAATCAATGATAAGCAATTTTAAAATTGCTTTACATGACAATTTAGCACCTTCTTACATGATGCATACTGTATCAAACTAAGTGATACATATTGATACATAACTGTATTACACTGAGTGCATTCCCTACTGCACTGTTATGAAGAGTGCCCTTGAATTACACTATCAACAATGAAGTTAACTGGAACATTTGATGCCAGTCTGACTTCAGGCATGTGAATTTTGCGGCAAAATGGACATTTCAGAACACCTCTCATAAGTGTTTCAGTGATACAGCTTGTGCAGAGAGAATGACCACAGCTCAGGCACCGTGGGCGTCGTTCCTCAGTGTCATAGTCATCCAGGCAAACCTCGCATTCAAACTTAATCTGTAGATAAAACCATATCATGAATTCTGATTCTTTTGATTACTAATATTGAATAATCATCAGGTATTAATATAAGCATTCTGTACCCCAAGTGGTTATTGAACACAAACACACACACTACTCGATAATTGTGAGGCCAAAACTGGAATATGCAGGAGAAAAATGGTGTCCATATCTCAAAAAGTACCTGAATGAACAAAATGATTTCTGGAACTGGAAAAAGAAGAGGAAAGAGGAAGTAAATATGTCCAAGTTGGAAGATAGAATGGAAAGTGGCAATATGATCACCAAGTACAAAATAGTGACATGAATTGACACAATTGACACCAAGGAATATTTTAAACCTGAAACATCAAAAACAAGAGGCCATAGATTCAAGCTAACCATTCCACTGCACATATCATATATGATTTTGGGCTAACTGCACAGCACATCACTGACTGCACTGCATACATAATAATAATATATTAATAAGACTTTATAAAGCCTAAATCTTATAACTAGACATAGCACATACTTTGCCTAAAATAAATAATGGTAATCACTCATTTGCTATTGATAAAAGTTCAGTGGCTCCTAGTATGGCCGCCCTGCATGTTCCGACACTGGATGGTGATGTTGCCATACATGAAGCTCATTTATTTAAAAGGCAGTTAGGAGCAAATGCCAAAAAAAGTTACAGCCCCGCTCCTGTACCAGGTAAGTTCACAACGGGCTCCCATAGCCCGTGCTACTTGGAACGTTTTGTTCCCAGTAGCTTAATCTTAAGCAACCACAACAACATTTAGAAGGAAAGTGAGGGATTAAGGATTTTTTTTGTTTCAAATTGGGGGATTATTACTGGAGGTCTGAAGAAGCAACTGGGAGTCCCTTGTGTTTGTAAGACCTATATCCTAGGCAGTTCCTTACT
>WNGS01036663.1:0-11931 GCA_020271785.1 Procambarus virginalis | reverse complement strand
CCCCTAGACTGGTAGTCGCTGTGCCCTGACGTCCATTGTTCTGCTGTTCTCCTGCGTACCCCTCTATTGTTACATGTGGTGGGTGTGGCACTTGCTGTCGATTGTTTTTTCACAATGGCTGAGTGCTTGGTACTTGTTGGTCAAGTACTACCAATTGTACTCACCTAATTGTGCTTGCAGGGGTTGAGCTTGGCTCTTGGTCCCGCCTCTCAACTGTCAATCAACTGGTGTCCAGATTCCTGAGCCTACTGGGCTCTATCATATCTACATTTGAAACTGTGTATAGAGTCAGCCTCCACCACATCACTTCCTAGTGCATTCCATTTATTAACTACTCGACACTGAAAAAAATTCTTTCTACGTCTTGTGGCTCATCTGGGTTACAAGTTTCCACTTATGTCCCCTTGTTCGTGTACCACCCGTGCTGAAGAGTTTTCTTTGGCCAACACCTTAGCACTTTGGAGAGTGCTAAGAAGTAAGATCACAAAATACATGGAATCACAGCATCTCCATAACCCCGGACAACATGGTTCAGAACAGGCGCTCTTGCCTGTCGCAGTTGCTGGACCACTATGATATGGCATTAGATGCTATGGAAGACAAACAAAACGCTGATGTAATTTACACAGATTTGCAAAAGCTTTTGATAAATGTGACCATGGTGTTATTGCCCATAAAATGCGCTCAAAAGGAATTACCGGAAAAGTAGGCAGATGGATCTACAATTTCCTGACCAACAGAACCCAATGTGTAATAGTCAACAAAATAAAATCCAACCCGTCAACCGTTAAGAGCTCAGTCCCCCAGGGTACTGTGCTTGCTCCAGTACTTTTTCTCATCCTTATATCGGACATAGACAAGAACACAACCTATAGCACTGTATCATCCTTTGCAGATGACACTAGGATCTTCATGAGAGTAGGCAACATAGAGGACACGGCGAACCTCCAGTCAGATGTAGATCAGGTCTTTCTATGGGCTACAGAAAATAATATGGTGTTTAACGAAGACAAGTTCCAGCTCATGCGCTATGGAAAAAATGAAAATATAAAAACGAAACCACGTACAAAACTCAGGCAAATCATAACATAGAACGAAAAGGCAATGTAAAGGATCTGGGTGTACTCATGTCGGAAGACCTTACCTTTAAAGAACACAATAAAGTAGCCGTCACAACTGCAAGAAAAATGACAGGTTGGATAACAAGAACTTTTCACACTAGAGATGCTATACCGATGATGACACTTTTCAAAACGCTTGTGCTCTCTAGAGTGGAGTACTGCTGCACAATGACAGCCCCTTTCACTGCGGGTGAAATTGCTGACCTGGAGAGCGTGCAGAGATCCTTTACTGCTAGAATCCACTCGGTAAAACATCTAAACTATTGGGACCGACTAAAGAGCCTAAATCTGTATTCCCTTGAGCGCAGGCGGGAGAGATACATAATAATTTACACGTGGAAAATATTAGAGGGGCTGGTCCCAAACCTGCACACAGAAATAACATCACATGAGACCAGAAGACATGGCAGGATGTGCAGAATACCCCCGTTGAAAAGCAGAGGTGCAACTGGTACTCTGAGAGAGAACTCTATCAACATCAGAGGCCCGAGACTGTTCAACACGCTTCCACTACACATAAGGGACATAACTGGCAAACCCCTCACAGTGTTCAAGAGAGAACTGGATAAGCACCTCCAAAGGATACCTGATCAACCAGGCTGTGACTCATACGTCAGGCTGCGAGCAGCCGCGTCCAACAGCCTGGTTGATCAGTCCAGCAACCAGGAGGCCTGGTCGATGACCGGGCCGCGGGGACGATAAGCCCCGGAAGCACCTCAAGGTATCCTCAAGGTATAAGGTACCCTGTCAATTCCCTTGAGAATTTTGTAGGTGATTATCATGTCTCCCCTTACTCTTCTGTTTTCCAGGGATGTGAGGTTCAACTACTTTAGCCTTTCCTCGTAGCTCAATCCTCTCAGTTCCGGGACGAGCCTGGTGGCATACCGCTGAATCTTCTCTAACTTAGTCTTTTGTTTAACTAGGTATGGACTCCAGGCTGGAGTGTATGGTACCTGCTGGTCAAGTGTGTGTCACGTGCTGGTTAAGTATGTGATACTTACTTGTCGAGTGCAGCACTTGCTGGACTGGTGTTTGGCACTTGCTGGTCGAGTGTGTGGTAGGTGCCAGAGCTGTCCCCGTCCACCAGAAAGACTTAGCCTCCCCCATTAATGATTGTTTTGGTAATGACAGGTGCAGGAGACCATGAGCGAGGGCCTGGAGATGGTGACCACCGGGGCAGGTGTCACAGCTGTGCCCGACCACCTGGGAGACTCAGCCTCCGACATCATGGAGAAAGTCTGGACCAAAACTGGAAGATTCAACTTGGAACAGTTAACTGTAAGATTATGACTGAGTTTGTTTTATGTTAAATATTAACTTTTTTCAGTTATTTTTTCAGTTAGATTTTAAATTCAAATTTTTGAAATAGCAGAGCTGAAATATGGTGCTAATAATAATGACACTGACACCATAAATATGGTGACAATGCCAGTAATCACCAGTTGAGTTGTCACTATATTTGAGTTGATGGTGTAACAACTGTTGCTAATAGTTACGCCAGAGTTGACAGCCTTCACAGGCGTGTCCAACAGCCAATGATGAGGACCTTGAAGAGGAGAAGACTCAACATAAACAAAAATACTTCATAATATCTTATAACATCTGAGTTAATACACAACGGTGAAGCCTTTAATTACTGGACATTGAGTCATCTTGCAGCAAAGTCACATAACACAAGAATCATCTCATAATTCGTTTTTTTTTGTCGGGGACTAGCAGCCTGTGCATATATAATAATTATTTCATTGTTCCCGAGGATAGGCAGTCTGTGCATATATAATAATGATTTAATTGTACCCCGGGGGACAGGCAGCCTGTGCATATATATAGCAATTAATTCACTGTAATGAATAAATTACAATCACGCTATTGTGATTTCTGTGTGTAATTCATTGTACCCGGGGACAGGCAGCCTGCCCATATATAAAATAACTAATTTGTTGTACCCAGGGACAGGCAGCATGTGCATATATAATAATTATTTAATTGCACCCGGGGATAAGCAGCCTGTGCATATATCATAATTAATTAATTGTACCCGGGGACAGGCAGCCAGTGCATATATAAAAATTCATGTACCTGGAGACAGACAGCATGTGCCTATATAATAATTAATTGTACCCAGAGACAGGCAGCCTGTGCATATATAATAAATGTTGCTGACACAGGAGTAATACTGTACTAACACTGTAGTACACTGTCTTTTTCTACATTGAAGTTTGTTCAATTTGAAACCGATGCTCCTTGTTGGTGCTACATCTGACCTATAGAGGCCTGACAGCTGAGTGGACAGAGTTCGGGATTCGTAGTTTTAAGGTTACGGTTTCGATCCTCGGTGGAGGCGGAAACAAATGGGCAGAGTTTCTCTCACCCTGATGCCTCTGTTCACCTAGCATTAAATAGGTCCCTGGGAGTTAGACAGATGTTTCCTGGGGGTGTGTAACAAAAAGGAGGCCTGGTCAAGGATCGGGCCGCGGGGACTCTAAGCCCCGAAATCATCTCAAGGTAACCTTAAGGTAGAACTTGCTGCGTTCACCAGTATAACAGGTAATAATGGGACTAACACTATCCACAGGTCGAGGACCTTCGCAGGATGAGTGAGCCCGTCCAGAGGCTGGTGGAGACTGGCCGATTGTTTGCTGTACAACAAGACCTAGATGGTCGCCGCTTCGCCAGGATAACTTTACAAGACGGACAGCTCTACCTCCACTCACTCCTGCATCAGCCCACGCCAGCCCACACCATACAGGTTACTTTATTACTCTTACCAGTATTGTTGAAGTTATTACCCTTGTCAGTCTTACTGAAAACATACTCATTACTCTTATTAACTAACTAGATAACATATTACTGACTTATGAACAGGATTTGTTTAATTTTCTGCAGGAGAGTGAGGTTGTGGGCCTGCTGGACCCCTCATGCACCCTAGCATTCCTTGACCTCGGGTGGGCGGGGTCATCAAGAGGGCGGGTCACCATCCGGCTGGCCCCTGACACTCCGCTGGCCAGACAGTTCGTGCTGTTGTGTACGGGCCAATGGGGCCCCACCTATCACAACTCTAAACTTTTCGGGGTGTGGGAAATGGGTCAGGCAGGGGAGTGGGCCATAGCACAAGCGGGGGAGTGGATGGAGGGTGGAGACTACGAGAGTAATGATGGTCGGGGAGGAGCCACATTGCTGCCTGACCTGCGAGGGCAGTACCGTAGGTCAGGCAGGGCGGGGTCTGTGTGGTCCTGGTGTGGTTTGGGGAGGGCCCGGGGTGCAAAGTTTGGCATCACCACCAGGGACCACCCGAATTGTCATCGGTGGTCACAGGTCTTTGGGGAGGTGGTGAGCGGCCTGGATGTATTGAGGGCAGCATTTAACCACAGTTACATCACGGAGGTGATTGTGGTGGACTGTGGTGTTTTGCTGCCACTTTAGGTCGCTGTACCATCATCATCACTAGAGTGTTAGTACAGTATTACTCTTGTGTCAGCATCATTCCTGTGGTGGACTGTGGTCTCTCTCCTGTTAACTGTGTCACAGCCCATCACCATCACTACTGTATCACCATCACTCTAGCATCACTTTCACCGATCTCATTACCATACATGATCACATCTCATCCGTTTCACTCGTGTGGTGGCTCCTGGCGGTTTGCTCCCGCTGTCCTATGATCTTAGGCTTTAAGATTAAATACCTGCCACTGGCAGCTCTTTCTGTTTGAGGTCTGCCTTTCTTGCGAGATAGTTACGATTAACGTAACATTAATAGGAATTAATTCTTTTGATAAAATCAAAGAAAAAAAGTCACACTTTTTTCCTTTAATGGGTAACTGTTGTTATTATGTGTGTCGGATTTCTGACATAATTTCCGGGAGCGGAATATGGGCCGAAGTCCCGGTAAGGACTGCGATCACTTTATTCCTCCCTCTCAGAATTATAGAGGTTTTTTAATTTGAGCTTGCCCTGTCGTGCAGCAGTCCGCTCGGGACAGACGTCCCTTACTGGCACTTTGGGTGCTGGAAGTCGTTGAACGTCTTCTTTTCCTGCCAGTTCTAAAAGAGTTAATTTCTCTAGTGTTTTGAGAGTAGTGTTGCCTCTGCATATAACTTTCATTATTCTCAAGATGCCCTGACTGTCTGGATGAACAGATACTATTTTGCCTATAGGCAAATCGCTGTTCACCAGAACTGTCACAAGGTTCAAGTTAATTCTGTTGTAGGGGTTGTTTGCCCCATAATGATACTCCCTCAGAGTAGTAAGGCATTTTCGAGTCCATATGTCATTCCTCCGACTTAAATTATTACCCCTGATAAATGTTTGAAACGTTGAACCAAATCACTTTCTCGGACACATGAAGGATCCTCTGGTTCCTCGTCCGTAAGGGACACAAGGGTGCTGAGAGGTCTCCCATACATCAGATGAGCTGGACTTAATGGTTCACGCTGCAAAACATCATCAGAGAGGTAGGTAAGTGGTCGGTTATTAACTCGAGCTTCTATCTCTATGGCAACGGTGTGGAGCTCCTGCAGGTCAATCTTTTGGCGGTGTAGGGTTTTCCGTAGAGAACGTTTCATTGTACCAATCATGAGTTCATAGAAGCCTCCATGCCATGGTGCTCTGGGAGGTTTGAATTTCCAGTGGTACTACCGTTGATTTAGGGCCATGCACACCTTTGGTGCTTCCAGATTTTCCTGAGACATGCTTCTCCTGCCCCTAAGTTGGACCCATTGTCTGAAATCATAAACTTAGGACACGATCTACGTGAGACAAACCTGTGGAAAACCTGTAAGAATGCCTCGGCATTCATATTGGGAGTCACTTCTAGATGTACTTTCCTTGTTGTGGCACAAGTGAAAAGGCAGATATATGCCTTCACTGGAATTTTGTCCTTGGTGCCTGTCAGTGTTAGTGCTTCTGTGAAATCTACTCCTGTAGTTTCAAAGGGACGAATATGTACAACTCATTCCTTTGGGAGTGGAGGAGGTCCCGGATATGGAAACGCTATGGCATCGTATCTCTGGCAAATAACACAGGATTTAATTATGGATTTTACAGTCTGCCTACCTTGGGGTAGCCAGCACTGTTGCCTTAAGTCTGTGAGAGTATCTAATGCAGAGTGTTGTATTTGTGTATGTATAACACAATCAGCTTGCTGACTATGTGGTGATGAGGAAGTAATATTGATTTTTTTGCTTCTAGATCTATGTCCGCATGCTGTAAGCGTCCTTCACATCTTATTTTGTTATAATTGTTGGTGTCTATCCAGAGACCCAGATCATTTTGAAGCTTCTTAGGGACATTGTCAAATTCTATCCCGTATGTATCTGTTTGGGCTCTGTTGACCCAGTACCTTAGGGCACTAGGGAATTCATGCTTGATTCCTATTTTCTTTAGAAAATCAAACATTTAGGTGACACCTATTAGTTTATTCAGTTCAGAGTACCGATTAGGATCAATTACCAAAGTCCGAGGTGGTTCTGGATTCTCAGTGCTAACAGTGACATTGGTCACAATGACTTGTGGCTTTTGTTCAGGCCACTGGTCACTGACTAGCCACTGAGGTCCATTAAACCACATCTCTGCCTTTGTTAATTGCCGTAAAGTCAGGCCTTGGGAGAGATAGTCAGCTGGATTCTCTTTGGTGGGTACATATCTCAGTTTGAAGCCTGCTGACAACTCTTGTATTTCCTTAACGCTGTTACTCACGTAAGGATTTTTACTGTTATTGTTTTTCACCCACTGTAGCACTGCCTCATTATCTAACCATACCACTGTTTCTTCAAAGTGGATGTTGCTTAAGGCCTTGATCAGATAATGAGCCAATCTTACTCCTAGCAGTAAGGCTGTTAACTCCAGTTGTGGCAATGATCGTTTCTTTAATGGTGCCACTCTGGCCTTTGAAGTGAGCAAATTGGCTTGCCCATTTGAGCCCAGGTAAGCTGCTGTGCCATAAGCCTTTCCTGAGGCATCACCGAATACATGTAGCTTAATTGGTTCCTTTTCCTTTATTTTGTCCCGAAGGAACTTGACAGACTCTAGGATACTTATATCTGGGGGGAGTCTTCTCCCGGGGGGGAAGACTTCCCCGGAGAAAATACTTAATTCGGGGGAGTCTAAATCTTTCACTAGCCCCTGCCACTTTTCTTGTACGGTAGGTGTTAGAAGATCATCCCAGCCCATCTTTTGTTGCCAACATTCCTGCGTTATCAACTTCTCTTTATTAAGATTGGACTTAATAGTCCCAATGGGTCGAAGGGTTTGCTGACTTGTGAGTGTAATTTTCTCATTGTTAGGTTTGTGGTATCTGGCTCTACTGATTTGATTGTCAACTGATCTGCTGTTATATCCCATTCGACACCTAGTACTTTTGTCTTTTGGGGTACTTTGTAGTCGGGAAGTTCCTTTTCGATCTGTTGATTTAATTTGGCATTGTTGGAGACCCATGACTGGAGAGGCATATTTGCTCCCAATAATTCTCGATTGGCCTCGTCATATATGTTCAGCAGTTTACTCTTACTGCTGGTTGTTCCTTGGAAATGGTTCACATACAGGTTGTTGCTAATTTATGTTTTATTTGGACTATTAGACTTCTTCACGTGCGTGTCTAAGGTAGCTTGAAGCAGAAACGGAGAAGTGGCACCAAACAAAACAGACGCAAAGCTGTAAGTGATTAATTCACTGTTTGGATCGTTAGGATACTTGATCCATAGAAACTTTGTGCAGTTACGGTCTTCTCCTTGGAGAACTAACCTAAGGAAGGCTTTGCTGATGTCTGCCGTGTATGTGTAAGTCCCGATGCAGAACTTTAACAGCACGTCATATAGCCTTTGTGTCAGGCTAGGACTAGTTTGAAGGCAGTCATTCAGTGATACACTATTCTGCTTGGTCTTAGCACTGCAGTTAAATACTATCCTTATTGGGTAGTAGCTGAATTTTTTAGTACTGGATGGTGTGGCACGTAGTGACCTTCCTTTGGGTCATCATTTGCTACAACCTCGATAAATTTATTGTCGAGTTGCTGCTTGATTATTTCTTGGTACAATTTCAAGTTCTCAGGATGTCTTTGTAAGTGCAACATCTGTGACCTTAATTAGGTTTGTGCCATGAAATGGTTGACGGGTAGCCGAGGGTGATTCAGCTTCCATGGTAACCTGACCCAGTATTGATTATCTCTGTAGACAGTTGAGTCCAGGTATTGTTTGTAAGTATAGTCATCATCCGGACTAGGTTGTTTAGGGACAATGCCGAGAGTTGCCAGGTCCCATAATTTATGTACAGGGGGATCAAGCTCATCCTAGGACATATCTCTGAAATGTAGTGGAGACTGTTTTCCTAGTCATGCAACCATCACTGGGTTGGCATGTTGTGGTCTACAGGTATAAGTTGCTTCAGCCATAATACTGGGCCTGTTAGCAAGTAACCACCTGCAGATGGTAACAGATTCATTCCCAGTTTTTCATCCTTTCCTTTGATTAACTTATGGTAGACATCTGAACCTATAAGGATACCAATATTGGAGGGGTTGTCTGATGTGATTTTGTCAGCCAATTGAATTCTCTTTTCTTCCAGGAATTTGGCTGTTGTTCCAAGACCATACACATACAGGTCTGATGGGAATTTATCTACTACAAGAGCCTGTATCGTTCAGACATAACTGCCTGAACGTACATTAGTTTGTACTACCTTGAAGACTCGTGCTCCTGAGATAGTCAGGAATCCTGCTATGTCTATTCGTGTCTCTCGTACAGGATTGAGTTTCAAAGCATCTACCAACTCCTTTGAGATAAAAGTCATTTGGGATCCTTGGTTAAATAATCCACGTATGGTGATCTGGGACTTTCAGTTTTTAAGGGTTAATTGGGCAGTGGGTAAAGCTGATTTATGATCAGACTTTGTTGATAGTACACTTTTGTCTGGTAGGGCTTTACAGATCTGTACTGACGTGGAAGTTCCTTCCTCCAATTGAGGTTTCGGAGACTTTGAGTACCCACACAGTGCTGTATGGTGTTGACCCTTATTGCACCTATTGCAGGTGTGTATTTGAGTCGCACAGGTGTCGGTGTTATGTGACCGTAGACACCTGGTGCATTTACATAACTCGTCGAGTCGTTTTACACGTGTAACACGATCAGGGTAAGTTTTGCAGTTGTTCCTGGAATGTTCTTCTTCACAGAACAGACATGACCTCCAGACATTAACAGCACCTTCGGGAGTCACCGTTTTGGGTGACACATTAACTGTAGGTTTGGAGGGACCCACTGTGTATGTGCTCACACTGCCTTGTTTCCACCTTGGGATGGTGGTAGTTGTTTTAGATTTATTTGGAGTACTGTTTGTACTCTGTTGTTTACTATGAGTGTTTAATGAAGGTTTAGGTGTTGATTTACAATCTGTGCTGTCTCTTTGTCTTTCTATCACTGAGTGTAAACCTTCTGTAATCTCCTTTACTGTCAGAAGATTTGTTATGTAAGACAAACAACTTATCTAGTATTTCACTGGGTAATTTGCGTCTCATAAGGACTTGGATTATACAGTCCGATTCATCTAGGTTTACTTTAGTGCTAAGTGCGTTGAGCAAGGACTCACGCTCTGATCTAAAGACTTGGAGTGAGTCAACGGATCCATCTGCAGATGGTATGTCCAACAATTTTTGTGTTCAAAGTCTGATAGCTTGTTCTGGCTTAGCATAATTTTCTTTAAGGAGCTGTACTGCGCTATCATAGTTATCATTTGACAATGCTAAATTACAGACCACTTCTAATGCTTCATCCTTTAAGACACTTAGCAAACATGTAAATTTAGTTGTCTTAGCAATATTGGCATTAGCATTTACCGAATCGATAAATTTGTTCCAGAAGTTATCCCAATTTTCGTCCTCTATTCCAGAGAAAGTTGGTAGACTAAGTGATGGTAGTTTGACTTCTGGTTGTGTTGGGTTTTGGAAAGCTGTTTTGCAACGTTTGTTGTGGCCTTGTGTTTGGTTATTACCATGACAAATTGTTGTAACTTTGTTTGAATGGCATCGTCATAATCTGCCTGTTCTTGTACGACAGCCACTAGCATTACTTCGTCTATTGCAGTGTCAGTAAGAACAGCCACATATTTTTCCATTTAGCTTCTTACTTGTTCAATTTTTTCTCTGGAACCTTATGATAGCCCTCCAGTTCGACTAGATGAACTGGAGTTTCTGTACTCAGATCCTCGCACTTCTTAATCTGTCTGGTTAAATGGCCTTTCATAACTGTGAGGGGTCGCTCTTATATTTTTTGCAGTAGTCATGATGGGCGGTATTTGCTAGCCGTGCTGCACTTGTACTAGGGCCAGGTCTTGTTGGACTTGGATTTGGACTGTTTCTAGAGCTTGAGCTACTAGAGCTTGACTAGAGCTGCTTATCATTTAATTAAAATACACACTATATATATAATCATACACACACTAATGATATGAGTGAAATCCAGTATCTATGGTTGTACTATTAGGTTAGCTCCTCAAAATCACCCTAGGTGGTGTAGACACTAACAAATCACTCAAAGGTGCAATGATTATAGTTAACTATATGTTTATGGTAATACTATGTACAACACAACTCGTGTTGTCATGGTGCTTCATAAAATATATATACTTGCTAGGCTGTAGTAATATAGGTTTAACTCTAGACAAGTGTAAAATCCTACCCTTACACTAGGTTAGTACAATAAAGTTAGACTAGGTTGCTGTACAACACCAGTCTAATAATGCCCTACCTTTGTATAAGGCTTGGCTGTAAATATGGTAATATATGCAGTAATGTATTGGTGCAATATTATGTAATGTTAATGTAAACACTTAAATTATATATACATTTATTGGTTAAATTTGCCTTTTATTAACCATTTTTAATAAAAAAGCACAATTGTTATTTTGGTTCTGTCCTTGGAACAATATTATAGTGCTTGCTGTAAGTTATGTTCACTATTAACAGAGATTGAAAAAGTTAGGCAAGAAAATTGTATAGCTGTATCTTCCTGCTATAATTTCTGTATATGTAAATATTGCACTATTGGTTTGTGTTGATCCTAATCAGGATCTTGTATCTTGGTTCAAAGGACCAAACTTATGTGAAAAATCCTTGCAGGCAATTATTTCTTTTTATTCTATGAAATTCAAATTTTTACTTATATTTTATTTTAGTTGACTTTAATATTATTGGTTCTGAGTGGACTGTATAAATTGATTCAGCCTGCTAGAATCTTAACTCACACATTGGGGCGGACAATTTGTAGCTTATACCACCTTGAATTGGATACTGCACAAACTGCAAATTGTTTACCTTACTATTAATATAATAATACCACATATGGTGGCCTAATCTATATTATTCTTAAATCTACTACTCTACTCTTTCTATTGTTTCAATAATTATCTATTGTAAAACAAGTTTTCCTTAGCCGATACTGTTGGAGGGCCTAATTAGGCTGGGTTTCTCCAAAATTCTGCTAAGGGTGTGGCTACATGTGCTCTAGGGTGCGTAAAATGGCCACTTGGGGAAGCTGGCGTCTTTGTCTACAGCAGAGTAGTACTGTTATGTTGAGGGGCCAGCTGCAGCCTTTCAGTAACTTCACATCACTAGCTTACCTGCCGAATGTTTAACATTAGTAAAAGCACATTAACATATAAAGTACAGGTGTGACATGAATATTTGTGTATGTTGTAAAGAGCTGAGTAAAACGCTACTCACTGTACTTGTGTTTTTCGTATGCTAATAACGGCTACCTATTCCCAACTACAAGTGATCGCCCACAATAAGAATACTAGGCAGTCAGATACTTATCTCTTCTCTTTGC
>WNGS01036658.1:0-10616 GCA_020271785.1 Procambarus virginalis | reverse complement strand
ATGGTCAAGTGGTTTAAGGCATCCTGTACATACCAGTTGCGTTGCTCCTGGGAGTATGGGTTCGAGTCACTTCTGGGGTGTGAGTTTTCAGTTGTATCTAGTCCTGGGGACCATTCAGGCTTGTTTGCATATATATATATATATATATATATATATATATATATATATATATATATATATATATATATATATATATATATATATATATATATATATATATGACGTACCTAGTAGCCAGAACACACTTCTCAGCCTACAATGCAAGGCCCGATTTGCCTAATAAGCCAAGTTTTCACGAATTAATTGTTTTTCGACTACCTAACCTAACCTAACTTTTTCGGCTACCTAACCTAACCTATAAAGATAGGTTAGGTTAGGTTAGGAAGGGTTGGTTAGGTTCGGTCATACATCTACGTTAATTTTAACTCCAATGAAAGAAAATTGACCTCATACATAATGAAATGGGTAGTTTTATCAATTCATAAGAAAAAAATTAGAGAAAATATATTAATTCAGGAAAACTTGGCTTATTAGGCAAATCGGGCCTATATAATGACCTATTATAGGTCATTATATATCCTAGATTGGTCAGCCTAGCAGGTATCCGGGACTGCACGATGTATATACAGATGAAAGAGTACAGCACTTCCTTCCACCCTGGCAGATAGTACCTTTTGACATCCTGGCCCCTGCATACCCCACCAAGAAACTAATCACAAACAACCCTCATGCTCAGCTTGCTGCTAAATTAAGCACCATAGAACACATTCACAATATACAAGCTGAAAACAACATTGCACAGACCATATACACTGACGGATCACTCAATACAGCTACAGGAAGGGCAGGAAGTGCTGTTATTGCTCATCAGCCCGATGGCAGCACAATTGAAAGGAATATCCGAATTAGTAACTGGGCGTCCACTATGCAAGCCGAGTTGGTAGCGATACTGGTAGCACTCGAAATTATTGACAACACTGAAGTAGACAGCTTAATTATTTCTGACTCCCTTTCCTCACTACGAACAGTTTGCAATCAAGTAATAACGTGCTTGTCTTGGAAGCTAGACGTAGATATATAAGAATACTTAGCAAGAGGGTAAATATAAAAATGTTGTGGATTCCTTCTCACATTGGCCTGCAGGAACATGACAAAGTTGACGCCCTTGCTAAGGCTGCAGTAAATAAAGACAGTATTGAACGGAATCTTGAGTTATCAAATAGGTCCCTTAAAAATGTCATTAGACGAGAACTCCTGGATGAATTTGAAGAAAGTAGAACTGTGCAGACTGGAACTAGCAGGTCCATTGTTCATCACAATGAAATGTGTGAAGTAAAACATGTGTATGGGTCAAGTAACAAAGTCAGTAGACTAACAGATGTTGTCACAGCTCGTATAAGACTTGGCTACAAGTATCTCTGGCAGTTCGGCTTGTATAGGGATCTAGATGAAGTAAAGTGTAAAGTGTGTGGGCAAAGACA
This sequence comes from Procambarus virginalis, assembly GCA_020271785.1. Taxonomy (NCBI): domain Eukaryota; kingdom Metazoa; phylum Arthropoda; class Malacostraca; order Decapoda; family Cambaridae; genus Procambarus; species Procambarus virginalis. The sequence goes on along the minus strand of WNGS01036658.1, from coordinate 9,135 downwards.
GGGACACACACTCGAACACTATATCTTGGATTGTAGTAAAATTGAGCCCTTTAGAGATAAATCTAAGCTCACTCTGTATGATATGGCAACCTATCTTATTAAAATGGAAAAATTACCTGAAATCCTTGCACTGTATCCACATTTCGCTTCCAGTAGATGAACGACATATGAGATTCAGAAACAAGTAGTGTATTGTGAGGACTAACAATAAACAGAAGCTCCCATATGACTCTGTAATGTCCCCATTGGTCAAACTATTATGTATTAGCGATAAGACCTACCATTAATGTATGATGACTTACTGTAAATATGTAGCTCTTGAAATAGCACTTACTCTGTAACTAGCTGACATTGTAACTATAAGGTGTGAAGGATAGATGTAATTGTTAATGTAATAATCTAAGATGAGGTCTGATAAAGACCTTTTGTGCCCTCTGTAATGCTTTTGCGCTACCGCTCACAGGATGAGTATGGGGTGCACAATAAACTAGCCGCCTTCGGCGGCAACAATCAAATCCCAGGAGCCATAAGCAGAAAGGAAGTCTTCTTCTCCCCCACACAGAGTCGTGAACCCGTCACCCATCAACCACCACAATGAAGGTGATAATGGTTGTCCTCCTGACGGTTGGTGTAATGGCAATTGCCCTGGTCAGCGGTGCAAATGATCATCACTGGTGCATCAGTAAGTGGCCATGACTGTGGTGTTGACTGTACTAACCGCAGCGGCAGTATTTGTAACAGCAGCAGCAGCTGCAATAATGGTAGTGGAAGTGTTAATGATTGTTGAATTTGCTGTACTAGCAGTAATAGTAACAGCAGCAATGACAGTGGAAGTAGTTTCTGTTGCCTTAGTAGCAATATTAGTCAATATGGTTAGTCAAAAGGTAGTTATGGTTTAGAGTGAGAGTTATGATACTCGGTAACAACTGAATGAAGATTTAAACTTACACTTGAGTTCTTAATTTTACGTCAGTTGAATGATTGGAATCATCCACTAACGCTCAAGGCTAATATAGGAAACATCTTCCGTTTTAAAAAATAGCCCAATCATATGTCATTCGAGCCTATGAGTTAGGCCTTTGTGCTTTGCTATTTGAGTTGAAGTTAACGATTCCTCATTACGACTTCTGTGTATGCCGTCAGATAAGAGAACAAGAACTGGAATCTTTATAAATAACATTAAGAGGGAGCGAGAAAACTGCCATTGGATATTAACATCAAAATTAATACAATTTATTAGCAGAGTTTAAAGCCGTTTCGAAATCTCACCTCAAGGAGCAAAGCTTGTAAGAAAAGCCTTGTTATCCGTAGGTAAGTATCATTAATTGTAAGGGTAGTTGTCAAGACGCTGGTCAGAGTCATTAGGAGGAAGTGATACCTGGTTGATACCTGGTTGATGGGGTTCTGGGAGTTCTTCTACTCCCCAAGCCCGGCCCGAGGCCAGGCTTGACTTGTGAGAGTTTGGTCCACTAGGCTGTTGCTTGGAGCGGCCCGCAGGTCCACATACCCACCACAGCCCGGTTGGTCCGGCACTCCTTGGAGGAATAATTATGTATTAGCGAGTAGTGGCTAAGTGAGTATTATAAAATATGAATAAAAAATTGCATGATGCACAATTTGAGATATAAACAAAAATAACGAAGTATTAACGTACTTTTTTTTAACATTTGGTGACGTTGATGTTATTTTTACGATGTGTTACAGGACAGATTTGTAACAACAACAATACCTGTGTGAAATGTGTCATAGATCTGAAACTGTCACATTGTCAAATGGTGGTGTGCCTAGGTGCTCCCAGTAAGTATCTTTCTCACCTTGACTGACACGCAGGTGGCTCACTCTTCCCCGCCTTAAGTGACACTATAAAAATGCTAATAATATCATTTGTTTAAAAATTAAAAACAATAATAGTATTACTAAGAAATTTAACTGTTTAATCCACTGCCGTACAGCCTCTGTTAATTTACGTAAACAGGCACAAGGGAAAAATTTACTAACACATGCAATATTTCCAGATTGCACCAACGCAGCGAATGCGAGCACCTGCATCACCGCAGCTAAGGTACGTCATGTGGCAACACTTCACAAATATTATTAAGTTTTGTACTTTGCAAATTCTTGATCGTTCATAATGCTCATATTGTGAACAGTATTCTAATTAACGCATTAGCAAGAATAGGAGAGATAGAAAGTTGTCCCGAAAAGCTGTGGTGTAGAGAAAATCTCAATTACACCATATTTTGGTCAGAAATTACCTGTTAAGTGTTTCCAATGAAACTGTGACTTGACCGTCGAGATTCAATGGACAGTTATTAAGGAACAATTTCAAGAAACGTTTTGGAATTAGATATTAAAAAAAAGACAAATTCATGTATTTGTATGTGGCTAACAAATGGTAAGCAAAAATGATATAATTATGTTATATATGTTGTAAAATAGCATACTATATCTCAACAGAACAACACATGTTTCCTGGCTGCTGGCAGAGTTGAATGACTCAACTACGTCCAGTCGATCCACCACCAGTTGACGAACCGGATCACTATCACTGATGACGACTGACTTCCACACCATCTGTTGGCATCCATATTTGCTCACTATCTGTTGACATGCAGCCTGACTCATCATCTGTTGGCATGGAGCCTGACTCATCATCTGTTGGCATGCAGCCTGACTCATCATCTGTTGACATGCAGCCTGACTCATCATCTGTTGACATGCATTCTGGTTTTAGAATCGTTTGGCATGTAAGCTGGCCTATCACCTGTTGGCGAGCAGCCTGAACCAACGTCTCATGCAGCAAAACCCACCATCTGCCAACAAAACTCTGTCCACCACCTGCTGGCGTGTAACTAACTCTCCATGTTATCAAACACATAAATAACATAAAAACAGATGAAAGAGATGGTAAAAGATAAAACGAATGTTAACAAATAAAATAAAATAAAATATTCCCCTAGCAGCACAACCTTCAAAAGCAGCACAACCTTCAAAAGCAGCACAACCTTCAAAAGCAGCACAACCTTCAAAAGCAGCATAACCTTCAAAAGCAGCACAACCTCAAAAGCAGCATAACCTTCAAAAGCAGCACAAACTTCAAAAGCAGCACGCATTCTTTCGTCAATTGGAAGTAAGTTAACGTATCATCTCTGCTCCAGCACAGCGGCCGGAAGATATCTTATTTTACTCTGTGAACGTTTTGTCTTTACAGCTTTTAAATAAATTTGCTTGTAGTAAACACTGTTGTTATACTACCTGATGTATTAACATTGTTACTGAAAGCTGATAATCCCTAATACGTGAGTTATTGAGTTGTCATATTGCCAAGTGAACTTTTTTTTTTTTTTTTTATCTTTATTTAAGAAATACAAGTATAAATTAAATTATATAAAAGTTTACAAGACAATTATACATTGCAATTCGTAGTGAACAAGTTTTCCAATAGTACAGAATATGATCTTTAAAAACCCCTGAATGTTATACTTATTTTCCGTTAAACGATTTACAAAATTGGAGAATAAATTTACATTAAAATACAGGGGAGATTATTACATTTACATATATTTTATATAATTCTCAGTAAACAAATTTTCCATATCATCACCGAGCATGAGCCTTAAACCCCAATGTTATACTTGATCCTGCCTCGCAAGAACTTCAATATTTTGTCTACTGAGTAACCTTCCTGCCTTCCTATCCAAACACAAAAAATGTAATCAGAAAGTAACATAATTATTGTATTCTTAATTTTCTTGCATTTTATGTCAATATGAAACATTAAAAACCTCATTAACTCCACTCTAATACTTGGTCCACATAAAACTTTAAGAGTGTCTCGAATCCAGTTTACAAGAACAACTTTCTGCTTACAGAAATAAAATATATGCATATTATTTTCAATTTCAGTACATTGGTCACACCTATTGTTGTCTTAATGCCCAACATCAACAACCTATCATTAGTAGGGAGGGTCTCATGAATATAGCGATACAATAGCTCACGTTGTTTTGGGGCAATAAATTTAACATGAAGGTTCGCCCATATTACTTGCCAGCTGAAGAGTGGATATGCCTCCTCTACTCTAGGAACTATATTTGGTAGTATAACATCATACACTTGTTTACTGTTCATCATTAAAAAACCTTCAATATTACAAATCCGCCTGAGAACATCAATTGCACAAGAATAAAAGTGAGGTGAAATAAAGGCAAGGTCAGTATACTCTGGCATATGTATCAAGTAGCTGACACGTAATTTACAATAGTAATGTCCTAGCGCATTTACACTATTCCTCTGCATTATCTCCTTTCTAAAGGTAACACATAAGATTGCCAATGACTTATTGTACACATTCAGTATTCCTATTCCACCGTTTTTCTTACCTTTACAAAGAGTAGTCCGTTTAATTGGTTGGTATCTACCATACCATACATATCTAAAAATAGTTTTGTCAATCTCCATTGCACTTTTCTTGTCTATGGGAAAGCTGTGAGACAAATACCACACTTTAGACAAAATTTTGCAATTGATTATTACAGCCTTCTGAAACAGGGTTAATTTCCTATTTGACAACATGTTCGTTGCAACTATTATATTACCACATAGTACTTGCCAATTCGTAGCCAATGTCGTTTCATATGTTTTACACCAGCAAATCCCAAGAGCTTTAATTGACTCCACTACCTTGAACCATGAACCTGTCCAGTGAACTTTATTACACCAACTGCCAAGCCCCATCATACACGTTTTGTTCTTGTTAATTACAGCACCTGTTGCTCTTTCAAAGTTGTCTAACTCATTCTGAACATTCACCACCGAGTCTTCTGTCGACACAAAAATAGTTGTATCGTCTGCATAACCAACAACAGGAAGTGTCATCGCATTAGGAAGACAAGGTGGAACAATAAAGTCATTGCCTTTTATTGCCAAGTACAGTGGCTCTTGAAATATAACATACAAAATCATTGAAAGGGGACATCCCTGACGTACAGATCGTTCAACTAAAAAAGGTTTACTTAAGACTCCATTGATACAGACGCTGCTCCGACACTCTTTATAAAGCATACGGACCCAATCAATAAAGTCTTGTGCAACTCCTACCCTATCCAATATTTCCAATACAAACTGAACATCAACACGGTCAAAGGCTTTCGACCAGTCGAGGTTTATCATAGAGGAAGGAACATTATTCTCAGACACATAATACACAACATCCCTAATTACATTATTACAATTGATTATGGATCTTCCAGGCACACCACAAAACTGTTCCTTTGATATAATTTTTTCCATTGCAATCTTAAGTCTATTTGCCAGCAGTTTCGATACTATTTTATAATCCTGGTTTAGTAAGGAAAGTGGCCTCCAGTTCGTTAGAATATGCAAATCACCCGTTTTAGGTATCATCTTAATAATCCCATGAGATTGCGACATGCTAAGCTTCCTATGCTGTATGCTATACTGCACCACTTGTACAAAGTCTTTACCAATGACATCCCATAGATAGAAATAAAATTCCGCCGGGAACCCATCACAGCCAGGTGATTTACCTTTCTTTAAACTCTTGACCACACTCCACACTTCCTGCTTATCTACATCTTCCAATAATGACGTGTTGTCATCTTGGTTTAAAACCCGTGTACATTTTCCAAGGAAGTGCTCCCGCATACCTTGGTCCACGTTCACTTTTTTGTACAATTTCTCCAATTCACCTCGAACATAACATACAATCCCATCCGTATTTGTCATATCCGTCCCATCACCTGCTTTAATACTAGTCACAAGAGCTGTACCCTTGTTATTCTTGACTTTACTTAACAAATAAGGAGAGAGTTTTTCACCATACATCCTATCATTAATCTGGAGGCGAACATTGACTCCTTCAGTTATTTCATCCCGCAATTTGTTAATTCTGTCTTTCAAAATGGTAATTTCCTCATACTTGTCTAATCCCATATTGACCTTTGCATAAAGTTGTTTTAGTCTGTGTTGGAATAAGGTTAACAGACCATATTTCTCAGCAGCCTTTCTTTTGGACACTTTCACGAAGAAACTTTTGCATGCAACTTTACACATGTCCCACCACTCCAACATACATCTGAACTTATGTTTTTCGCAACCAGGTGTTCCCACAATACCTGAAAATTATCAATTACATCTCTACTCTGCAACAGACTGCAATTTAGCTTCCAAGACCCTGTCCCCACTTTAACCTGATCGTCAATAACAAGCTTCACCACAACCATACAGTGATCTGAACAGCTGACCGGAACAGTACTGCAAGAACTAATTTATCATGTAATGAGTGCATATATATTCTGTCAAGCCTAGAGCCATAATTCTGGCGAACATATGTGTATTCATATACACCTCCGTTAATGCTATTCGCATCCTTGAGACCAATACACTTCAAGAGTGTAATTAAAGCAGGAGATACACATGCATTCGTCTGAGTGCTACAATCTCTCACAGAAGTGACACAATTAAAGTCGCCACCAAAAATAATTTTACGTGTATCATTTCTGAAAAAATACAATAACTCGTTAGAGAACAATTCCTCCCTCTCTTTCTTCCTGCGGGAGCCAGAGGGAGCATACACATTAAGCAGAGGAATGATGGTGTCAAAAAAAGAAATCCTTGCATATAAAACATTACCATTATCATCCATTTCAGTATTAAGAACCTTGATGTGGGCTCGCTTAGCAACCAATATCATTGTACCACCCTTCAACAAGTTCGTTGAATTTATTAATACTTCAAAGTAATCAAGCAACACATCAAGTTTCTTAACATCTTGTACATTGTGTTCTTGCACTAAAAGTACATCCAATTTATGATATTTAAACAATGATAACAGCTGCAACTGTTTATTTCTACAATTGAGCCCATTAACGTTCAAAGTAGCACAATTAAAATTAATAGGCTTCCCGAATGTTATTTGAGAGAAACCAAAAATTACTCTTTATCCATCGTAATCTCACTTGACACTAACTTAGTGTCTTCTTTCCCTTTCCGAAATCTAAGTTTAATATTTGCACTCGCGTCACGACTCTGTTCATGTTCCACAAGATCCCACCATGCCTTATCACTGTTCTCATTACCATGATCCCCACTCACTGTTTGTACTGTGCCCTCGCTACGTGTCGGTGACTCTTCCTGGCCTTGGTCACGGTGAACTTCAACGGTAACAACCTGCTCAATTTTTTCAGAGACTTTTAATTTAGCGGCTAAGTCCTTCATACGTACCAGATCAATACTCCGAGTTAATTTTCTCCTACGTTTCTTTACATGACTGGTTACAGAACCAGCCTTCACACTACCCTTACCCTTTCTATCAGACCATACTGAAGAGGGTGGAGTTGCCCTCTTCACAGGCATTTCTACATCACTATCCTCCATGGAGTCATCCTCCACATCCAGTTGACAACCAGTTACTTTCTCCATCGTCACCTCACCAAGGTCAGCGCCGCCGTCGTCATCGCAGCTCAGCGCAGCGTCAGCGCCAATGTCATGGGCGTCCACATGTATATTGTCCAGACTTACCTCACCCTCACCAGGTTGAACGATAGCAGATAAATCGTCCTGAGCAGTGTCGTCTGCACATTCCTTTTCTGCATTACCTTTATCATCCTGATCTAAGTTACCTTCACCGGCCTCATTCGCACTGGGATTCACTCCCACAGACGTTTCACTTACAGAGTTGTGGGTTACTTCATCTACCTCACCTGGCACTGCAGTATGTACAACAGTGGGTTCATTTCCTGAGACACTGTCCTCTATTAATGGCGGAAAGTCATGTTCACGAAAAATGTTGATCCGTTCTGATGCCTCCACCTGGCAGGCAGCAGCCATGTGACCAGTACGCCCACACTTAAAACAAGTTTGCAGTTGGCCATTGTATATAAATTTAATATAATGACCTTCTACTGACATTGATGAAGGAATATTGCGATGAAGTTCCATCTTTACTGTTCTTGTTCCATTAAAACGCCCTTTCCCTGGTCCATAAGTATACTTATTGAAGCGAACATTGTCCACTTTCCCATATTGTTGCAGTATGCGTATAATAGTTCCATTCAACATTTCAAATGGCGCATCCCTCACAGAAACGTATGTAAACGTTTTGCTCAAATTAATCACTTCTACTGATCCTTTCCCATTAGGTAAACTTATAATTTCATCATCATACTTCTTGAGAAACTCTGAAAACGCTACATTGTTTTCAAATTTCAACACCACTCTGTTCCCTGGCAGTGTTTGGTAACCAAATATTTCTTCCGTCTTGATCTGTAACACATCGAAGATCGTCGTGGATACAAGGTCGGGATCAACATGACAACTAAACTTGAGCCCTATGGACTCCTTCCGCTTGAGTGGAGGTGTGTAGGAGCCCATGATAGCACTTATACCACCCCCAGCGCGACGTTATCCAGCCATCCGTTAACACGCCGGCTCCCGGCGACGACAAACACGTCCACCACACCAGACGCTAGTAGCAGAGCGAACCAAAACACGTCTGCTCACCACCACGTCCACGACGAGACTCCAAGGTATTTAAAATGTAATTTTTGAGATAGGTTATATAGGGCATATATATAGTATATAAATGGCGCCAAGGATGCCGGTGTGATAAAGCTCTCAGCGTCCCGGAGCGCTTCGTCGGGCCTGACGCTTCAGAGGTTGAGAATGGGGGACACAGGAGGGAGAGAAATAAAGATAGCAAGAGACTAGGCTATGACAGCAAAACTCCTCACCAGATGTCATAATTTGACAATCCACTGTACTGGTTTAAGTCACTTACAGTAGCATTTTCCAGTAGCATTCAGTATATCACTGAATGATATAACTAACCCAATACTCTTAGTTATAAGGAAAACATGAACTGTACCGTGATCAGGAGAGAGCTGTTTGGTGTTAAAACAAGAAAAAAGCCAGGAAAGTATGATAGATAATATTACGTACCGGACAAGGAAGAGTAAGTAAGTAATTATCAAAGAAGGCACCAAGCCGGGAAGGCTATGTAGCGACAAGGAAGAGATATAGAAGCATTCCTTTGTCACAGCTGGAAGAGAGCAGCATGCACACTCCTGGGAGGCCCACCCCACCCAACGGCTAATACGCCAACCACTCCTGTTG
>WNGS01036657.1:0-10624 GCA_020271785.1 Procambarus virginalis | reverse complement strand
CCCAGCGCCCGCCCAGCGCCCGCATGTCCAGGTAACGACTGACAGCCAGGCTTCTCTCAGCCAAGAGGAGCCATCAAGCTACGACAGGTACGGCACATCCAAGGTGTGCGACAAGGTGTGGAGACTCAAGCATAACGGAGATGTGCGCAAGCATGTTCACAACGGAACCGATTGTCCGGGTATGTGGCGCCCTCCCAAAGAGGGTATCAATCAAGGCCCCACTCCAGCAGTCAGGGAAAACACCTCCAACAGCTTCATATCGACTGAGAATTTACTAGAAGCCATCAAAGCAACATCGGTTTGAACCTTACATCACATCCCCAAAGCTGCCCGGCCTCAGGCAGCAGCCAAACTATCCAGCCTCTTGAAAAAGATCAATGACTCCCCCGGAACCATCCAAGCATGGCCCAACCTTCTCCTGTTTGGAAACATATGCCTAGCTGTCCCTGCAAGGAAAGACAAATCACTAGCTTCCTCAGTCATTATGGCTATAAATAGTTTTCCTAGAGAGGACAACCAGGCACCCCTCCCCACCCGTGCCAAAATCATCCACCGCAGGGAAGGCATCAACAGCAGAACTGAGGCATCCAAAATCAGAGCAACAGTCAGCAAGAAAATAGAAGAAAGCAACACAATAGGGGCAATCAGAATCATCACCAGTGAAGACACAGTTGCCAACAGGGATGCCGATACAGCACAAGCCCTGAGGGAAAAACACCCACCCAGAGCTCCTCGTGATGACAGTGTTCCCCTAGTCGGTGTCACCAGAGCAGAACCCCTGTGTGTGCTCGAATCCATGGTGCATAAAGCAGCTTTATCCTTCCCACCAGGTTCAGCAGGTGGGTTCACAGGACTAAGACCCAACCACATCAAACAAATGCTCAACCCTGCACTTGGAGACATTGCACAGGGCCTCCTAGTGGAACTAACTAGATTCGCCAACACATGTCTAGCTGGCAACATACCAGAGACCATACGGCCTCTCTTTTTTGGCGCTACCCTCTGTGCCCTGAGGAAAAAAGATGGAGGAATCAGACCGATAGCTGTGGGCAATTCACTCCGGCGTCTCGTCGCTAAGGCTGCTGCTAGAGCAGTTAGTCAGGCAGCAGCCGACATGCTGAAGCCAAAACAGCTTGGATTTGGCATTCCCCAAGGGTGTGAGGCAGCGGCTCATGCAGCTAGAGCCTACATTGCCAACATTACGGATGAAAAAGCCCTGATAAAGCTGGACTTCAAAAATCCTTTCAACCTGGTTAGAAGGGATGCAGTACTCAGTGCGGTTCATCGCCTTTTCCCTTCCCTCTACCCGTTTGTAAACTCATGCTACAGCAAGAATCTAACTCTGCTTTTTGGGGAACATGAAATCGAATCACAAGAAGGTGTCCAACAGGGTGACCCCCTTGCTCCTTTTCTTTTCTGCCTAGTCATCAAGGAAATCACCGATAACCTGTCCAGTGAGCTCAATATTTGGTTTTTGGATGATGGTACTCTAGCCGGCTCCCCAGACGCACTCTTGGACGACATAAGAATAATTCAGGAGCAAGGAGCAAGTCTAGGCCTCACCCTGAACTCTTCCAAGTGCGAAATAACCTCCACCAATCAGCACATAATAGAGCAAATAAAAGTTGTTTTGCCTGACATTCATACAACCAACCCTGAGGACAGCACGCTCCTAGGTGCTCCTCTTGGAAGGAATGCCATCGACGAGGTCCTTGGTAAGAAGATCACTGACCTGAAGAGGATGAACGAGAGGATAGAAGACATCGATGCTCATGATGCACTTTACCTCATCACCAGATGCTTGTCCCTCCCCAGGCTGACCTACTTTCTAAGATGTTCGCCATCTTTCAACAATATTAAATTAGAAGAGTACGACAGCTTGCTGAAATCAACACTAGACAAAGCCCTCAATCTTTCCCTCAGCGACTCACAGTGGAAACAGGCCTCCCTTCCTGTCAGACTCGGGGGCCTTGGCGTGCGCACAGCAACACAAATTGCTGTACCAGCGTTCCTGTCCTCTTCAGTGGGGTCTGACAACTTGGTGAAGGAAATCCTACCTGAGCACCTAGTTCAACAGGCAGGGGTACATGATCCCAGCTTCACAGACTGCACAACCAAATGGGTCTCTCTCGCAGGACCAGCACCCCAACCACTGCCTTCTGAAGCCCATAAGCAATCCAGCTGGGATCGCCCCATTGCCGACCAAGAAGCTGCGACTTTGCTAGAAGCTGCGACAACACCACATGACACTGCCCGACTTAGAGCTGTAGCAGCTCCCCATGCAGGTGATTTCCTATTAGCAACCCAATGTCAGCAACTGGCACCCGTCTCACACCACAGGCCCTCCGAATTGCCGTGGCTCTCCGTCTCGCTGCCCCAATCCACACCGAATACAGGTGTATTTGCGGCGAGGCAGAGGCCGACAGGTACAGACGGCATGGCCTTCTCTGCCAAAGGACAGGAGGATGGCATGCAAGACACGGCGAGGTCAATGACATTATTAAGAGAAGCCTTACCACAGCCGGTTGTCCAGCAGAGAGAGAGCCCGTTACCTAATGTCCCGCAACTCTGATGAGCCTGTCGGTCGCCCAGACGGAATCACGGTGAACCCTGGAAGAATGGTAGACAGTTGGTGTGGGACTACACTTGCGTTTCAACTTTAGCCAATACCTATGTTGACTTCAGTGCTACTCAAGCAGGAGGAGCTGCCAATCACCGGGAAGCGGCCAAGTCACGTAAATACAGAGACCTTGAGCACCACTACAATTTTGTCCCCATTGCCTCAGAGACACTTGGTGCCTGGGGTAAAAGTGCTGCTAGCTTTTTGAAGGAGTTGGGGTCTAAGCTAATCGAAACAACTAGAGACCCTAGAGCTGCCAGTTTTCTTTTTCAGCGCCTTAGTGTGGCAATCCAGAGAGGAAATGCTCACTGCATCCATGGTTCCTGCCCGCCATCTGAGGAGCTGGAGGAGCTATTCAACTTGTGACAAGCAGCCTTGTACCCTGCATGTAATCAATATTGTAACTTTTTTGTGTAATGACATTTTCAAATAAAGTTAGATAAATATACACACATACCAAAAGAATAGGGGTGGTAGAAGAAAATATCAGTGTTCAGTGAGGATCCACAAGGTCTTCGCTGAGTACTCTTTATTTTCTTCTCCGAGGTATGGGTCCCTACACTTGCACCAGAGGTGGTATATATATTATATATATATTTAATATATATATATATATATATATTGTCGGGGTTTCACGGTGTTCTCGTTAGAGAAGGGTTAAAGCAACAGTAGACTGGATCTCCTTTCCAGGTGGTTGCTCCAACAATAACCCTTACTCACCGTCGTTCGGCGGGTCTTCCCTCAATCCTCTAGGCTCCACTGCTGGCCTCGGAGAGTACCCCAGTCGATCTCACAACCGGCCTTTAGATTGTAAGATGAGTGAGGGCACAGATCGTTCCCTCAATCTGTGGCCCGCCCCGACACCGAACTCTTACACAGCCTTCAAGGTCGCCAACTGGTTTTTTAGGTGTCCAGTAACACTGCAGTGGTCAGGTGTAATTGTGGCAAGAGCAAATTCCAGTAATATGGTATCAGGCAGGTCACTCTGCTTTACTTCATTACACGGTCACAAGATAAATGGAGGGGATGATATCAAACACCAAAGAGTTTTGGTATTTTACTTAAAAGACAACGAGAAATATATATGCATCAATGTATCAGGATTAATATATGACAATTGCTCCATTCATAGCATAATATTCTAGAGCGCACCGATATGGTAACATCGGCACGTGTCACCTGTCAGACTCAGCTGACCGGGACCCTCGCGATCGTGGGAACAGACTAGTACTTGTTTTCTAATTCTGTCACGATCCCCGTTTATTTAACTTTTTCCAAAACACTATTCAACATTCACATGGCTTACTTATGATTTCACTGGCCTCACGATCAACATCTTATTCACAATACTCTCACAGTGACTTTTCACCGTACCAAAAGATTACTCTATTCTTAATAATATTTACTGTGAATGCACTCACTTGATCACTGAACTTTTCTTTATATCTATACTTTCTCTCACAGAGATATCACTGGCAATCACTTCACGTATATGATATTATTCAGTACACAGTCATGTCATATATAAATCAGTAATCAAATTTCAGGCATATATATATATACATCATGAAGATCAATACACAGGCATTTATATCAATAGATCATAGAGATCAACACACAGGCATTTATATCGATAGATTATAGAGATCAACCACAGGCATTTATATCAATAGATTATAGAGATCAATCCACAGGCATTTATATCAATAGATTATAGAGATCAATCCACAGGCATTTATATCAATAGATTATAGAGATCAACACACCAATATCTGGTTTACTACCAATATATATATAATAATAATACTCACTGGAGATTAATAATAGTCACAGTAAATTCTCTGATGAATCTTGGTGCTTGCACACACCCACACATAGATATATATGTAAACTGATACTGTGAGCGCTCTGGGCAGGCTCACCACACACTGTGCTCTCTGTGACTTAAACTCAAGTGAGACTTGCTCACGACATATAAAATATCCTGACAAGAATATATATAGCTAACTAAAGGGGAAATGGGAGGGTAACTGTAAACACCTACTTCACCTATCCTAGGATGACAGTTGGGTTGTAGCTCCTGGTCCAGGCTCTCGCCTCGTTCACCATCCAGAAACACAAGCCCACGCCTTAGGATGTCGCGTCTCGCCGCTTCTGTACACAGCAGGTCCGTGCTCCTTCCTCTACAGTACGTCGCAGGGTTGAAGTCGGTCTCCTGGCCGTCAACTTTCCTCCCAACTACGGCAGCCAGCCTACGTCTCGGCGGTCGTCGTACGTTTCCCAATTAGTTCTTGTCACTGTACTCCCAGAGGAACTGCCTCTCACCACTACGAAGTCACTGTGAAGTTATCAGCCGTCCCAGACGATGCTGCTTAAGCTCCACACGCACAGCACCCGACTTCAGAGCACTTGAAGCTCACAACACTGTCAATTCCCTCGTCGTCTAGATATATCGCTAGGTATTTGGGAAGACTTCTCGACGTGCTTGCATCCAACTGTTGACTCGTAGGGTTCCACGAAGGTGGGGTTACTGTCAAACTTGACAGGATCGTCGATCACACGTTCAACCTGGTTGACAAGGCTGTCAACCCGGTTCACTCACGGTGGGTGGCCCGGCCACTAAGCTGTCTCTTATACTGGTGAACTGCCAATGACGACACACGTCGATGCCCGGCCCACTTCTTGCAACGCACCTGTCCCTGAGCACTTGTTGCTCAATATTCTGTCAATTCCTTATCTGAGCCACTTCTGGGTTGCAGGAAGACCTCACAGAGTGCGTGCCAACAACTGGAGACGCTTAAATCCACCGGAGTTCGGTAAATCCGTCACTCTGACAGGATGACCGATCGCGCGTCCTACCTCTCGGACGTGTCGTGAAAGACTGATATCGCCTGGCGCCAACACGGCTGGACCCCCATGCCTATGTGACGTCACTTTTCCCAAAGTTGGTTTTCATTGGCTCCCAGTGCCATGTCGCTGACGGTGACCAATCTGGCGCCACTGACGTCACACAGTTTTGGCGGGAGAACAGACTTGCCAGCGCCATATTGGCTCCCTAAAGGGCCTATCCCACAGGCCAAAATGTTACATTTTCGCAAATTTCTCGGCTCTTCGAGAATACTGTTCTCTCCCACATATGTTCAATTGATGCCTGCAATGTAGAGAACGCTCGGGAATAGTGGACATGACTCTTACAGCAGGCGTGGGAGAATTAGAAGGGGGGGAACACCGTCACATACCCCTCCCCTTAAAATAAGAGTCATGTCTGGTTAGTGCATGCGGGACAACGCATCTGCGACTACGTTGTCCTTTCCTTTGATGTGTTTTATATCCAGCCAGTACTCCTGCAGCAGTAGAGCCCACCTCGTTAGTCGTTGGTTGGAGTTCCTCATTTTGTGCAAAAAGGTTAGAGGGTTATGATCTGTGAACACAAGAACAGGTCTTGCCCCTCCTCCCACGTACACGTCAAAATGCTTTAGGGCCATAACTAGCGCCAACGCTTCTTTTTCAACGGTACTATAGGCCCGCTGGTATTTCACAAACTTCTTAGAGTAGAATGCTACCGGCCTATGCACTTCACTCCTCTCTTGAGCCAACATGGCTCCTATTCCGACGTCGCTGGCATCCACGTACAGGATAAACTTGGCGGAGAAGTCTGGAGATATTAACACTGGAGCCTCTGTCAACAGTCTCTTGGTCTCCTCGAAAGACTCCTGACAAGCCTCTCCCCATCTCCATCGCACATTCTTGGATAGGAGCTCCGTCAAAGGATGTGCTACCGTGGAAAAATTTCTGCAAAACCCGCGATAGTATCCTATCATCCCGAGGTACCTTAACAATTCTTTGCGCGTCTTGGGCACGGGGTATTCTTTAATGGCCAGCACTTTATGATCTACCGGGGTTACTTCCCCTTGGCCGATCACGAAACCAAGGTACTCAAGGCGAGCTTTCCCAAACTCGCTTTTTGCTAAGTTCACAGTCAAGTTTGCCTCCTCGAGCCTTCTGAACAACTCTCCGAGCCTTTCCAAGTGCGTTTTCCAATCATCGGCGTACACAACGATGTCGTCTATATATACTGTGCAGCCCTCGGCGCCCCTGAGCAACTCATTCATCATCCTTTGGAAACAGCTCCCGCTGTTTTTCATTCCAAAGGGTAACACCTTATACTGGTACAGCCCATCCGGAGTCACAAAGGCCGATATTTTCCTGGCTGCGGGAGTCAAGGAGATTTGATAGTATCCCTTGAGCAGATCGACCTTGGATACGTACCTCGCACTGCCCACCTGGTCAATGCAATCACTCACCCTTGGCATGGGGTGGGAATCGGCCACAGTGACGGAGTTCACCTTCCTGTAGTCCGTGCAAAAGCGGAATGTTCCATCGCTTTTCTTTACCAGCAGGCATGGAGAACTCCACTCACTGTTACTGGGCTCCGCGAGGTCGTTCTCAAGGAGATACTCCACCTCCTTCCTCATTAGCTCCCGCTTCTCCGGGCTTACCCTGTACGCGCTTTGCTTGACGGGCCTGGCGTCCCTCACTTCCACCTCGTGCGTTACACTACGGTGACGTCGGGGCACGTCGGTGAAGAGGGAGGTGTTCTCCATCAACAGGTTCGTCAGTTCCGCGCTCTGTTGCTCTTTCAGGTGTTGTAGCTTGTCCCTGATCTTAGACAAACTCTCTGAATTGGTGAGTCGGGTACCATCCGCCCTAGACCACTTCCCTTCCTCCTCTGGAAGCTCTTGGTCCACTTGTACACACAGGATCACCTTTTCCTGGGGCTCTCGAGTCGCCGTCCGGTCCAGATTGGCGGCTCCTCCTCCTTCAAGGAAGAAAGGTTTTAGGCGGTCGACATGGCACACCTGTTTCTTTCGGGGTTTATCCGGCTTACCAATCTCGTACGTCACAGGACCCAACCGCCGTAGCACATGGTACGGTCCCTCGAACCGTGGCTCATTCACTCTGCTCTTACCCGGCAGTAATATCATCACCTGGGACCCAGTTTGGAACTCCCTCGGCGTAGCGCTCTTATCGTACCATTCCGACATCTTGCGCTGCGCTTCTTTTAGATGTTTTCCAGCCAGTTCCTTTGCTAAGGTGAGCCGCTCCTTAAACTTTAGAACGTACTCATTAACCGCTCCCACGGTCACCCCTGGTGTCCATTGTTCCTTCAGCATGGACAGAGGACTTCTCACCTCGTGTCCATATATCAGCTGGAAAGGTGAGAAACCTAGTGATTCCACCACTGCGTTACGGATGGCAAATAACGCAGGGTATACTGCCTCGTCCCACTCAGCTCCCTGCTCAGCGCAGAACACTCTCAGGATCGTCTTCAAAGTGGAGTGGAACCTTTCGATCGCCCCCTGCGACTGCGGTCGGTAGGGCGACGACCGAATCTGTGTCACTCCCCAGCTTGTCACTGTTTGCCTGAACCACTTGGACTGGAAAATGCTTCCACAGTCCGTTTGAATTTCTCTGGGCATTCCTACCCAAGAGAAAAATCGTATTAGCTGCCCAGCTACTCCTTTTGAGGTCAACCGCCGCATCGGAACAGCTTCCGGGAATCTGGTTGACGCACACATTATTGTCATTAGGTAGGTATTCCCTCTCTTTGTCCTTGGCAACGGTCCCACTCCGTCGACCAACAGACGCTCGAATGCGGGCCCAAACGCTGGAACAGGGACTAACGGGGCCTTTGGTATTGCGGATTGGCTCTTTCCTGCCCTCTGGCACGGTAAGCACGTCTTACAATAACGCCTCACGTCGGCGTCCATACCTGGCCAGTAGAAATGGTCCCTGATCCTATGCAACATTTTGGTCACCCCCAGGTGACCCGCAGAGTCAACAGAGTGTGACAGATCCAACACTGTCGCTCTGCACTGGGCCGGCAACACTACCTGCTGTCTTGTACTTAGAGATGCCTCTCCGGCCTCTATCCTCACAGGTCTCCACTGCCTCATTAGTATGCCTTTATGCCTGTAAAAGTGAGTGGGCTTCTCAGGACCATCACGTCCTTCATTTGCCTCACGGATTAAATTGGGGAATTCTGCCTGTTGCAGCTCCTCGAGCCTAGTGCGGTCCACCCCGAGAGAACTGGTGAGGGTCACCTGTACCTCACCTTCTGGGCTGCCTTCGCCCTCCACTCGTTCTCCGGGTTCCATAACGAGGTGATCAATTCCCAGGCCGGCGGACGTCTCCTCGTCGGCCTTATCAGATCCACGCCCTCCTCGTCCTCCGCACCGCCTCGGAACTACGGCACATACAGGGAACGCCTCCATGGCGATTCCTTTCTCGTCCCCATAGGCGTCGAACACTCCGCCTTTCTTCCTGTAGTGCTCCAAGCACTCCTCGTCCTTCAAGAGGTTCGGGAGGACACGTCCTCCACACGCGTCATTTCCCAAGATGACCTGTGCCTCCATCTTGGGCATCGATGCACAGACTCCCACTACTAGGGTTTGGCATCCATAATCCGAACTCAGGGTTACCCGGTGTAGGGGCATCTGCACTGGGCCTCCCACAGTGGTCACACTCGCCATTCCCACACTGGTATCCCCGTAGTTCTCAGGGAACAGGGCCTCGCTCACTAGGGTAAAGTCTGCCCCAGTGTCTCTCAACATCTTCACTGGGATGGGGTCTGCGTCCCCCATCCTTACGGTTCCTTCACACACAAACGGGTGAATCCTCTTCTCCCCATTAAGTACGGGTCCATCCCGCACCCAATCAGCTAACTGGTCCTCCGTCTTCACAAAAGCAACGTAACCCCGCTGCTTAGGACGTCTGCATTCGCGCGCCATGTGTCCTATTACCGCAGTTGAAACAAGGATCCTTCTTCTTCCGCGGACCCTCTTGCGCCTTCCAAACTCATTCTCAGCATCTCCGGTCTGTGACGATAACAAGATCTCTTGAGCTCTCCCTCGGTGACTTCTTCGGCGGTTCCACAGCACTCTTCTGTCCTCTACTATCTCCACTTCGAGGGGTAGGACTTGGGAGAACTCGGTCCTGTCCTCCATCCGTCCGACCTTCTCTTCTGAGTTTTAGGGCACTTACGTTTATCCGCCCATTTATTAAAACTCTTCAATCTGTTCTCCCTTCGTGCCGTCTTAATTCTCTCTTGTTCTGCTTTAGCGGCCTCCATCTTTATCCTAGCCAGTTCAGCCTTGGCCGTTTCTTGTCGGCCTTGGCTCTCTCTTGTTCAACTTTAAATTTTTCCTGTTCAGCTTTAGCCTTTCTTGTTCGGCTTTAGCTTTCTCTTGCTCAGCTTTAGCTCGCTCCTGCTCGGCTTTGGCTTTCTCTTGCTCAAGCCGAGCCTGCCTCTCTTCACGTTGCAGCTGCCCTCATTGTCTCCTGGTTCCAATTTTGGTTTCACCTCGCGCCTCTCAAGGCTGCTTTCCCTGCTGCTACTTGAGTTTACATTAATTCCTTCGTCACTTGGCGCATCATCGGTTTCCACTGAAATTTCTTCCAACCTATCGGATTCTTCTCTACGCAGCTGTGCTTCTTCGCGCTTCAGCTGAGCTTCTCGTCTCTGCTCTGCTCGCGCCTCTCTGTTCTGCTCTCCTGATCTGCGCAGCTTTGTCTTCTCGCTTCTCGCTCCTGCTCCTCGCGCTTCAGCTGTGCTTCTCGCTCTGCTTCCTCGCGCTTCAGTTGTGCCTGCTTCTCTTTCTGCTTCTTGTTTCCTTAACCAAGTCCGCAGTGCGTCTCGTCTATCCTCTATCTTACCATGCCTACCCTTTAGCCGAAATGGCTTCCAACATACTTATCTGCCTCACAGTGCACGTGTCTAGAATCTTCTCGTCTTGAGTTTTGCAGAACATGCTTACTCTGTCTATTTGTGTTATTGCCCTGATTTCCTTTCGTTTACCAGACGCCCTATCTGACTTCAACCTAAAACCATACATTTTAGCGATCAACCAAAGTTTGTTCCTGGGTACACTCTTGCAAGATTTCATCATCCCCTGTATCAATGTACTTCTGGGCTCTAGCAAGGTCTCTCTCCGAACTTCTAAA